>JARJDW010010381.1:0-40018 GCA_030264715.1 Adinopsis sp. GC000173
AGTAGATCTGTAAGCAATTCATGAGAAATATTTGCAAATTACCTAATTCCTTGAAATTAAAAGTTAATAAAAGACTTAGTGGAATGCTAAATATTTATGTAATTTAACAAATTTGAAGATTAAATTTTGTGAATTTTAATAATATATTGCATGCTGCTTTTGTTGTTACAGTAAAATTCATTTTATGACCTTTATTAATTTTAGAGAATTTTTGTTAACCGTGTTCGTGTCTTATCGTTTGTTTCCCGATATTTCTCAACAAACAGGAAGCACTAAAAAATTTAATCAAACAATTTTTTATAGAAATAAATCTATTCAAAGATCTGTAATAAGTAATTTAACATAAATTTTTACTCGTATTATTTTTTTGCGAAAATATTGTATTAGAATGTGGCAAAACAAGTTTGAAAATCAACTTTATGCGTAATTAAAGTTTTCTGAGTACGTAAGTGAAAAAGTTCTCGCGCCCGACGACTTAGAGCTAAATTCATTAAAACATTCCCGCGCGCTCAAAGCAGCAACTTATAAGTGTCTACTATTATATCAAAAGATAAGTAGTTTTTGGTTCTCGCGCGCATATTATATTGCGGTGTTGTCTTGCTTGGAGGAGAGAAAAACGCTATTACTAACGAATAAATTACAAAGTGTAGTTTTAATGGCTTGCAATTGTTTGTAAATTCAAGACTGAAGATGAAGAAAAACATAAAATGAAGAACAAATAATAATAGGGGGGAGGAGGTAGAATGGCTGTAGTGTGCTTCCGTCTATAAAGAAGTACATTGTCCAACAAATAGTAGAATATAGAGTGTGTGCAAGCTCTAGCAGTAGTTTTGTCAGGCTACACATTACACCTTCATGTTTTACCTCATCTGTATGATGGTAGATACCGCATGGTACATTTGGTTTTTTCTGTATATGAACAAAAAACAAATATAAAATACAACAAAATGCTTAAAATCTTAGTACAATAGATAATATATATAAGTAGATATATAATTTCATTTCTATATGGTAGGTATATTTTGCGCCAATTATAAGCAGTAAATTAAAATTGTTAATTAACTTTTTTTTCTCTCCACTGTACTAATTCACGCAGCAATTAACTTACTTTTCACTTTCAGGCGGCGGCGTTTTTAAGCTCTTGAAAGCTTTCAGCCACTTGGTCTTCATGCTGCCTTGCGATGCATTCGACATCTTGCGCTCACGTCCACCATCGCTCGCATCCAGCTTATTGGAGAAAAGCTCTTTCTACGGTACAAAGAAAAGAGAATAAACGGGTAAGTAAGTGATCCAAATGACAATTTGCAGCGTGGTTTGTGGCTATTTACGTCTAGCATGTGTGTGTTTTCAAAAATTATATATGTGCTGGTTAAAAGAAACGTAACGTATAGTATAGGATTAGGAGGCTCAATGTGTACGATATGGTTGCGCAACACATCGCGCTAATTTATCTTCATGTCATCGTATTAAGGCGCACTTATTGCCATGATTAATTACCGAAAAAGTGGCTTAAAATTTTGCACAAGCAACTTACGGTATCAAATTCATCATGTGGAAGGAAAGCTTATTCAAGTTATTAATCGTAATTATGCGCACTGTCAATTCCTATCGCGCACGTCGCATTTCCAATAAATACAAAACAACTGCATTTCATTACAAATTCCAACCAACGGCATAAATTTAAAATAATTGCATGTCAATGAAACTATTTCAGCTTTTAATTTATACGCGCTCTGTCCTAAAAAAATATTGATTATAGACATTTTTATAGGTACTACAAAATATTGTTGCCAGTAATTTATATATAAGAAAATAAATTCCTTTATGTTATAATAATAAGTTTGTATAAATTGGAGCTTATTGTAATTTTAAATATTATGTTATATCTTTTGATGAACTAAGGAATAATGAAGATGTTATATAAGTGTGGTTCAGCTTTTAATTTATACTCGTTCTGTCAGAAAAATCTATTTACCAAAAATTAATTTTTGAGGTAATAACTTAAAACCTCCGTATTATGGACAATATTTGTAAAAATTCTATTTATTACAACAGTACGTTATAGTCAGTCATTGCGACTACAATTATATTTGTTGGTTTTATAAATGTTAATATAATGTTTTATCAACTTGTATCGTCTAATATGTCAATAAAACTATTTCAGCTTTTAATGTATACGCGCTCTGCCCTAAAAAATTATTGATTATAGAAATTTCTATTCTACAAAATATTGTTGCCAGTAAAGTAATACATATTTATATATTTTATAAGAAAATGAATTCCTTTATGTTATCATATAATTATAAGTTATTTTATAAATGGAAGTTTATCGTAATTTTAAATATTATGTTACATTTTTTGATGAACTAAAGAATAACGCAGATGTTATATAGATGTAGCAAAACTTTTATTACAAGATATTCACTTGTAATATTGAAGCTACCATAAAAATTGCATTACGCGGCCTATATTATTTATATAATATATAGCTAATAAAATTTTCTCTAGTTTTCTACTAGATATTTTAAAAAATTTATCAAAAATTAATTCAATTGAGGTTTAATAATGAGTACCTATGTTTTGCATATAACAAATACATGAATTTTTTAAAATTTATATTGCTTTTTTACTTCACGTTAATTATATTCCTTTTTTAGGTAAGTAGAATATGATGAACAGAAAAATAATTAATCGGAATATTACCTTATATTCCAATTCAATGTACAATTTGCTATATTATAAGATGTTTTAAGACAACAATAACAGTTACAATAAGATACTTAGACATCAACTAAAATAATAAATATGATTCATTTTGCTTATATGCTTTTTGTATTATTTAAATAATGAGAATGGTACTATAGCATATTATTTTATTTTATATTTTAATAGCAAACTAGTTTCGTCTAATTAGCTATCTTCAGTACTATACGTCTTTACATTTCAAATTTTAATTAATTAATTATAAAAAAATAAATCAAAAACATAACCTAAAAATTAAAGTTAAAAAATGTGCGCATACAAATGAAAAATAAAACAAAATTAAATCTTCTCCCATCTGAATAAAAACAAACAAATACTTTTTAAAATACAAATAACATCTAATATAGTGTCTAGCGTATGTATATAAATGCTAATTTATTTAAGTGTTAAATGTAAAATTTCAATCGTAAAGACGTATAGCACTGAAGATGGCTAATTAGCCGAAACTAGTTTGCTATTAAAATATAAAAAAAATAATATGCTATAGTACCATTCTCATTATTTAAATAAAATAATAAAGTTTAAACGTTAAACATAGGTGACTTTGTTCATTATTCGATTAATATTAATATTCATTAATGTTAGTTAATACAAAAACTAAAATTTCTATTTGTTTTATTATAAGACGTTAGAAAATAATAACAATTTTAGTAATATGCCTAAAAACCATTCAAAAACATCATTTAAAATGAAAATTCTTATATTTTAATATAATGTTTAATGTGCTGTCTTTAAATTTAGGAGAAATGAATAAATCTTGGTCTTGAAAAAAAAAATCGTCTAGTCTTTTTATAAGATTTTTTAACCCGACACTCAAAATTTTAAATTAGTCACCAAAAAAATGTATTTGTCGATAAATTTTTATACGTATTTTATTTGTCTGTCTGAAAAATATTACGTAGTGAATAAAAATTGCTCTTAAATATTGATCATTTTAAGACAGAAAATAAAAATTTATTAATATTAAAACAACGTTATGCATTAGTTAAATATGTTTTTAATGTGTTTTGCTTATCGTTAGGTAATAAAAAATGCTTTAAAATAAAGTAAACAACCTATATTAATGGCTTAAAATAAAGTTATAATAATGAAACAATCTTGAATTTCACGAAATCACGAAAAAGTTCAATAACTAACTTTTAATTGAAAGAGAACTTTGTCTTCTTTTTAAGATTTTTTATATTTAATGGCTTTACATTGTATTAAAACTATATATATATATATATATATCTATTATGAAAACACATGTCGAATTTTTCAGTGTGATAGGTGTTTTGCATAGATGTTGGTATGTTTGCGGGCAAAGTTGCCCAGGCAATTATCAAACAAAAATTGACTTTGATATGAAATTCGTTTCATTTTCTCGTTTAATTAAAACGAGCAACTCGTTCAATTCCCACATGTCCATTACCTTTACTACTAAAGTAATCAAAATGTCATTAACATGCTCTAATTATCCAATAGTCCAGTTTATTGACAATTGCTGGAATAATATTTTTTATTAATTTAACTGGTAGTAGGTGTAATAGACAGTCGGTTCAATAACATATTTGTTGTTGTATTTTTGCAATAAATTGCGTAATCTATTAGAAACCATACGAAAACATAGTCGATTAACGAAATTAGCAACATTGCATGTTAATTACTTGTATCTTTGCAGTAATCTAACGGTCAAATATAAACTGAAAGTTTTCTATACAGAATTTTGTACGTCACGATTTGTTGTGCGTCAAACAATTCGTGCAACCGATGCAAGCATATGCGTATAGCAAATAATATTTTTTATTAATTTACTAATTGTATTGATGTAAGGAACAGTTAATTCAACAACAATTATTTTATCGTATTTAACAAATTTATATAAGAGGCCTTAAGAAAACCGAGTCGATTACAAAAATTAGCGCCATTTCAAGTTAATTCCTTGTATCTTTGTAGTAATCTTAAATTCCAATAAAATTCTAGAGTAAACTGAAGGTTTCCTATCTAGAATTTTCTATGCGTGGGCTTGTTGTGTGTTATAGAAGCATATGTGTAAAACGAATAATGTTGTTTATATATTTATCAACAGTTTAAGAAGCAATCAGTTTAACAACATTTTTGTTGTTATATTTAATAAATTTTGCTATAAGTTGTACAATATAATTTTTTATTGGTGGTCATAATTAGATCAAGTGATTAACGAAATTAGGGCCATTTTAAGTTAATTACGTGTATCTTAGCAGTAATCTTCAATTCCAATAAAATTCTAAAGTAAACTGGAAGTTTTCTATTTAGAATTTTCTTTGCCAAGACTTTCTATGCATATGCGTAAATTGAATAGTATTTTGTATAAATTTAT
Organism: Adinopsis sp. GC000173; assembly: GCA_030264715.1. Taxonomy (NCBI): domain Eukaryota; kingdom Metazoa; phylum Arthropoda; class Insecta; order Coleoptera; family Staphylinidae; genus Adinopsis; species Adinopsis sp. GC000173. The sequence goes on from JARJDW010010381.1 coordinate 5,102, forward strand.
ATATAAAGTATAAAGAGCAACATATTTTATATTGTATTTGATAAATTGTACAACTTCTTTATTAATAAATGATCATAAAAAGTGCCTCGGTTAACGAAATTAGCACCCTTTCATGGCAATTACTTAAATTCGAATAAAGTTTTAGTGTAAACTGGTAGTTTTCTATCTATCTAGAATTTTATACGCCAGGATTTGTTGTGCGTCATAGAATTCGTGCCACCGAGAATGTTTCTTCAAGAACATTAGGTACCTCTATATATAATGCAAGCGTATGCGTAAAACATTTTATCGACAAGCACTTATGCAATAAAGCTGTTTCTATCTAAAAGATCAACAGAATGAAATTATTTTGGCATTTTCCAGAATGGTGTGTAGGTGGTAGGTAGATGTTTAAAAAAGATATCAGACAACTTTCTTAAATGAATAAAAAATTTATATTATATTGGTAGAATGGGAAATTATTAAAAATCGTATTATAATCTCAAATATTTTATGAAGTTTGATTGAGAAAGCGCTTGTGCATTTACAATTGGGATTACGCCGACGTCATTTTCAATCATATTCATGGCTGAGCGTAAGGAGTAATACTTAATTTTTACAGACGGAATAACGATTTATTTGCTATGATTGGTCAAAGATTCTAGAATGAATTATGAAATATTATTTGATTTGTTAAACGAACATGGTTGAAAAACAATCAAAACGCTGTTCTCTACAAAACGGTAATAAACTATTGGCGGATTTTTATACCAAAGTCAAATATTTAATATTTAATAAAAATAAATTATCTAAGTATGGAATTTTGAACCGAATAACAAAGAATATTTTAATAACATAAAGTCAAATTTTGATTCGAAGATGAATTATGAAAAATTATTTAAGTTGTTAAACAAATAGGGTTGAAAAACAACCTCACATTAAAGCAACAAACATAACGCAATTTTATATAAAACATTTATAAATTTTATATATTTTGTTTGTACATTGTACTAAAGTCAAATATTTAATATCTAATAATATTTAGAAATAAATTTGGAATACATTTGAAATAATCTCGCGTTGGCAACAACCTTAAGGCAGTTCTTTTATAATTAACAAATTCTATATTTTTGTAACAAAGTCAAATATTTAATATTTAGTTTTGATAAAAACAGCTCGGTAGAATGAAAAAATATTGGGAATATATGTATATAAATATGTACATACAATATATACACGGATTTATTGTTAAATGTAAATATGACAGACATCTGTTAATCGTATAAAAGGTTTAATGCAGTATTTCTAGTCTTAGCTTGTCCTGGCGTAGAAAATTCCCACAAGCCCTTAGATGTATGTAGGTCAAGGCATCGCGTGGTGAATTAACGCGGCGTGTTAATTAAGCCACGACATTTTGGGAAAGTCGTTCTGCTACGACATACGCGCCTAACGGAAAAACAAACTTTAGCACTACTTAGTTCTACTCAAGCTAATAATAAAAATAAACAACAAAACTTTGATATGGAGACAAATTTGTTAAATGAATAATTGTTGGACGTCAAAATAAAATAATTACACATATTTAGTATAGTATATGCGCCATTCCTAACAGAGACTCTATTGACAAATTAAAAGAGAGATTTTAGATCAATAAAAGAAATATTTCCATAAATTATTGCAAAGGGTCTAGAATAAAGGATTATAATTCCGGTAATCTTTTATTTTTGAATTCAAATTCTGAAAGATTTCAAAGAGTTACATTTACTGACTAATTATCACTCAACGTTGATGCAAAACATCAAAAATTCAATAAATTCTAGCAAATTTGTTGATGACTCATAAAGAGTTTTATAATATTTAGTATTGGCGTCCAAACTTTTAGTAAAGATACACAAATTCAAAAAATGTGCACCTTTACTGCAAGTTTATAAGCTCAATCTAAATATCGAAAATGCAATTGCAACCATATCAAAAACCACTTCACATTACAACAAAAATATCGAGAAATCCTTTCAGTCACAGTGATTCTATTTGGAATCATTTCTTACTTTTTAATTTTATTAATTACAAATAAATGCAGTAAATACCGGCTTTGTCATAATCGCTATCTTTAACAAACGAATTCCCGTTTATTTTTACGCCTTTCTTTTAACTTTAAATCGATCTAACGACTCTCTAGTAAACCACATGTTTACCATATGAGCAAGAATATAATTTTTGTTTGTTGATTTTTAAGTCAAAAATTAATTTGAGGCTGAGTTAGTTGTAAACACAGCATACATTAGATAAATCGTAGCTATATTATTTAAGCCACGATACTTTTCGCCCACATTCTAATCTTGTTCAAAAAATGAAACACCAGCACTATATACTTAATCCCAGTTTTCCGATCATTCATAATATGCGCCATTAAATTAGTTAAACACCCATTAAATCTTTTTAAATAACTATCTACGAATGTCTAAACATCCGGTCTGTATTAATAAATATCTATAATATGTATCAAGTTGGAAACTTTACATAGTGTATATTCACATACAGTATAATATACCCCCAAATTGTTCTAACTAAAACAACTAGTGTGTATATTAATAACGCTGTCTGAGATCGTAATTAACACTAACGATAAAAATGTCGGTGATAAAGGACGCACTACTCGGGGCTATATATATATATATATATAAATCACACAATAATGGGGTGATAAACACCTCTAACATGTAGTGAATTTTGATATTCTGGAAATGATAAAACGACAAAAAATGAATGGATTTTCATGGCTATGGATTGCAAATGGTGCTGGAAATTGCTGTTCACTCGCACTATATAAACTATTTACGTACAATTCAAATTAAAATCAATCCTTATTGATTTTCATTATAACTAATCGAACACGTAATTTATGTAAATGTGAAACGGTGATTGTAACAAACTTCCACGAATTTAAATATATGTTTCGTTGTTTTTGTTGTTGAGCGCGATCGGAAAATAAAAATGCGTAATATTTTTCATCCTTCCAAATTGTGGATTAGCAGGTGAGCGGCAATAAATAACTAAACTTAATCATACTATAGCTATAAATGATTTACAAACAGCATCCCGCCTACGCATAGATTTCTTCCTCTATACCATCTATGATAGGTGTGATTAAAATATGATTTTGTATTGTGCATTATACGAGTAATTTCATTTTGTATTCATAACTTTTTGCGAGGATGGTTAATTTGAAAGATTCATAAATAATTTAGCGCTTGACCTTTTTGTATAATACAAAGCCCGGTAAAATCAGTGCAAATATATATTTAGACATGAATTGTAAATTTTGTTTTATATATCATCTATTTATATAGTAATTAATGAATTAGTATAACATTTTTGATGTTGTTTTAACAAAATTTGATTTGCTGTGCAGCTTTACTTATTTGTTCATTTAATATCTAAACTTCAATTAGAGAATTAAAAATCAGTATAATAGATTTACAAGAACAAAAGATGTTTTGAATGGTTTGTTAAATTTCGTTTTATTTATGGTATTTTCTTGTAATTAATTAATTGATAAATATTTTTTGTCAATTTGTATGTACAATAATCACTGCAACATTTGAGTTGCTCTACAGACTTTATATACTTATTTGTTAATTTTATATCAATATTTGAACCAAGTAATTTAAAGTTAGTAGATAAACAAGAAAAAATAATTTTTATATTAATAAAAAATGGTTGAATTACAGTTGTAATAATAAAGTATGTATAATTTCTTTCTTTCTTTCTATATGTATTTTCGTTTTTAATAGACTATAATTTACAAATACCAACCCCGAAATCTTATTCTGCAAAATTATTGTTCGCCAGTGTTATCATTTTTATTTTCTGAGTGAATTTAATTCCAGTTTATTTTAAGTTTGTTAAAATAGCTGAAAAAGTGACCATTTATGGCACATAACCTGTAAAATCATTTACACGAAATATTCACCTACAATTTTTTGCACTTATATTGTTATAATAATTAGAGTGTATCTAATTTGAGCGTTGGCGGGATGTGAATAAAATTACCCTGTTCCACATATTTAGTTATGACGTAGCTCATTCCTTATCACTGACAGCATATATTAGATATATGTATATAAATCAAAAAGTCATTTTGCATATTTATTATTTTGATCACAAATATTTACATATTTTACATAAAATTTTAATATGGTAACAAAATGGTTTGTTGTTTGATTTATACAATAGTACTATTTTTTCATAAAACATAATTTAGGAACAACAAATTTCAACTATATATATATTTTTGATTTGAATAATATGAAAATGAGTTTGAGAATATAATAGAAATATGTTTTTATAAATAAAAAACATTGTTAGTCAAAAAAATAGAGATTATAATAGACTGCTGATATAGTTTTTTTATATAATATACATACATTTCTTTTGTGTTCTCTCCATTCCCACAATTCCCGTTATTATAAATTATAAAAATCTTTTATTACTAACGTTCAGTTGCCAGCGCAGTTTCAAATTAAACATTCATATGAAAAGCAATTTATTATTATGTATTGAATTAATACGAAAACTTTGACATTTTCATTTCATGATTGAGCTGAAATAATTATGACTATAAACCACACAACGCAATTTCCATGAGTATTTGTAATGGATTAATTATTTATTTAAAAAAAAATGTTAGATTTTTTTACTAAAGGGTTTGTTTTGATCAATTTAGTACAATATTTTGTGAAAATCTTTTCTGATAGATGTAAGTTGTAATAGCACTTTTCTTTGGTGGTCGTAGACAGATCGACGCAATTTCCATGAATATATCTAATCTATTAAAAATTTAATTAAAAAAGCAAATTTTTTTACCCGAAGATTTGTTTTCATCAATTTAGGGCAAATTTTTCTAAATATTAGAAAATTTTATACATATAGGTAAGTTATAGTAGCACTTTTCATTGGTGGTTGTGGGCAGATGGGCGCAATTTCAATGAACATTTCTAATGGATTAAAAATGAAATTAAAAAATAGCTAACTTTTTTACCAGAAGATTTGTTTTCATTAATTTAGTGTACATATAAGTTATAGTTGCGTTTTTTTGTCGTTGTGGACAGAGAAACACAATTTCCATGAATATTTCTAATTTGATTGAAAATTACTAGAAAAATTATTTTGATCAATTTCATGCATATTTTTCTAGATATTTGAAATCTTTTTATACATATAAGTTGTAATAACACTTTTTCTATCTTCTTTTCTAAAAAAAGTTTTTAAAACTTTATTCATCATGTTGAATCATGTAGTTCTGCCACACGCACTAATAATATACAATATTAGTCCAATAAAAGAAAGGGGTTTCTCAGATTGGACCAAAACCGGATTTTTTCAAAAGCTATTTAGGCTAATATGTTGAAAATGTAAAGCTTCCCCGTCTCCCCTATATAATACAGTGAGTCAATAGTTTTTCACAGTTAATAATTCATGGCTTGTAAATTCCATGAGTCAATCATACTTTAATGCAAATATAAATAATGTATATGACAATTTTGTCCCTAATTACTGTATAATATTTTTCCTATTTTAATAAGATAATCAAAAATGTTGAGATTTTTGTCTTTTATTTAATTGGCATTGTTTATCGTTGTCCTAAAACAATGACTATGCGGTATATAACCAAAATATTTAATGTTATCATACGTATTTCTTCACATTGTTTAAGAAAACCATTACAACAGTCAATAATTCATGGCTTGTAGGCAACATGAGTCAACCATGACAATTTTGTCTCAAATGACTGCATTAATATGTAATATTTTTTAATTTTAATAAAATTTTACAATAAACATTGTTTATCGCCGCCCTAAAACAAGACTATGCGGTATATATAACCAAAATATCCAATGTTATCATTCATCTAACATACGTATTTCTTTACATAATTTAAGAAAAACATTATGATGCTGGAACGAAATTAAATTTGCTGAAACAACATTGCGCGCAAATCCAGCAGCATGTTCCAGCAGCAACAATTTGCAATCCATTCGCTAGAGATACCTACACACATAGAAAGCGATTATGTCGTGTATATTCAATTAACACATCATGCAAGTATTATTCAATAGTGCTTGATGTTATGGCGATGTAAATCTATCGTCAATTCATAAAATTTACTAGTTTACGATGTGTGTGTATGTGTGTATAAAATATGCCAGCGTTATTGCGACTATAAACTATATACGACAACAAACAACACGATGATTGAATGCGGATCATCACAACGTGGTGGTTTGGTGGTGGTGGGTTTCGTTTTGAGCGATTCAAATTGATGAAATTTACCTTTTTGTTGCGTCGTTTGAATAGGTACATAGCGTTGATGAAAGTTTTATAGAGAGTGGATTTAATGTCGAGCGCCACGTGAGAATGTGTGTGCGAGGTTACTTCAGAGAAACACAGAGAAAAATTTAAGCTTGAATAATTGCTCTAGATCAATAACACCATGGACGCAGCATGTTCATTTGGCTGATTAATTCGCTCACTGCATACATCTTTTTTTATTTCATTTTTTAATTTAATATATAAATATCATCTTACCAAGTGTGTGCGTATCGTGATCCAGCCCATATCAACTATGAATTAGCTAACAAAACTAGATATGTGTGCGCTTCTTTCTAATGAGGTAGATGATTTCAACAATTTTATTATTATTCTAGTAGATCAACAAGTAATTTGAATGTAAATCACAGCAAAATATCACTACGCGGATGATTATTATTATTGGGTTTTGATCACAATTCGATTTATTTTTACTAAGTATTCGAGTGTGTGTGTTTTCGAAATGTATTTTGGTTGTGTGAAGCACCTCGGCCTGAAACTGGGGTAGGTCAAAACTTTATTGATAATCTTGTCCCGTGTGCGCTTTGAGCCAGCGCGCAGTGGAAAACTTTGGAAATTCCAGCGAAAATAAACGGCGGCGCTCGACGAATTTCCGTTCGTTTCGTATGTTCGCATGTTTACTTTACAGTTGCCTGCGCGCTATTGCTTTTTTGCGAAATGATTAATTTGTTTTACTACGTAAAATGGTACGAAATGCTATTTAGATGAAAATTGCTTATATTGTTTTAGGCCAAATAAAGTTAATTTTCATTTGAAATAATGTTATTGTATTATTATATTTTTAAAATTAAATTTTGTTAGTAGGTAATATTTTTTATGTCAATTTAACTTACAAATTAATAACAATTTTTAAGTATATTTAAATTTGAATTTTGATGTCAATTATTCTGCTTTATTGCTTACCTAATAAATATTAGATGATACTAGGAAATAGTTCTTTGATGTTCTTACAATTTTTATTTTTAGATTAATAAATTGTAGATTCAAAAAACCAAATTCACAGATTATATAAGTAGTATATATTTCATTCACAATTAACTTTATAATACACAATAAGTTTCTATTTTTAAATGATTTTAAATTTTATATAGAATGAAAGTAAAAATTGTACCAATTCTTAGTATCATATGTTCTATATATGGTCCAATGCATGTTAACACTGCAATAATAAGTTGTTGTGCTTCTCGTAGTAAGTTTTATATATATTTTCTTATTATTATTTTTTATTCAAACTATAATATCATCATTATAACTTGCTTCAAATTAGGTACGTTAATATTTTGTGATATTCATAAAAATGGTTATAATAAAGTAAGAAATTGTAATTCGATTCTAATATGAACGATTACGTTTTTCTACTACGTTTCATATTTGAAAGTTTAGGTAGTATATCATAATAATAATATATTAATACCATCTTTAGTTCTTTTTATATAGAACTTTGATGTTTATTAAAACAATTAACATCTACTTTTAAAAAAGTTTTAGTAATTAAAATTGCAATAGATTTACATATTTTTAAATGTTTACTTCCACATTTATTAATACTCATCTCTATTGTAGATTTTTATGAGTCAAGAGGTTTTAAAAATACTGTAAAGCTCATAATAGTGCAATAAACACTACATGTATCAATTTCATATTACATAGATCTATTTATCTATTTCGTTAATTAACCATTGTGCCTTTTATTAATGGGAATCCAAAATTTATTATTACTTGAAGAATTTCAGTCTACTCTTTATACGCTGATAGGAATTGATGTAATGTGTCAAATTAATTAACACACACTCATGATTTTTGATATTTTTTTAATATTTAAGAACCTTTTGTTGCTATCCTTTGACAAACCATGTACTATCAGAAATAGAAAACTAAAAATACCATTAATCAACAATATTTAGCTAACGCGTGTTAAAAATAAAGATGGATATCCAAAATTTATTATTGATTTAAAAATTTTTGTTTTAATAATAATGTTTCTACTCAATTTCACAAATGTTTATATTTTTATTTCTTAGAAAATTTGATTACCATGACTTGGTAAACCATATACTATCAGAAATATATAATTGGAATGTCATTAATCTACAATATTTAGCTAACGGGTATTAAAATACAAGTTTTGTTATATTTCTTCTTCCAATTTTTATAATAATTTTGAATTTGTATCATTTTGTAGGTTCATTTTTATGTATATTGATATTTAAGTACTTTGTAATGGAATACCAAATTAAACTGATTAAAAACGATTGAATTTAGATGGCCACCTGCTTGAATAATTTAATTTCGAGCAAAGTTTCTTTATAACTGTCGCCTTGGTTACCATTTTGCTTTAATGCTGGAAATTCTTTACACATCTATTTACTAATTCATTCCTATTTAATATAGACATGCTTTGAGATGAAAAGCCTAATTGTTAGAAATTTGTGGCGTGTATAATGTTAACTTTATGCCATAATATACCATACATATAATATTATCTTCATGCATATGGTCCGTCCTTTAGAATTAATCAAGTAAAATTTAGACGTAATTTTAGAACAGCCATAAAGATTTTGCGAAACAATGTCATCTTGAGGTGAATAAATAGCTTGATTGGCAGAATTTCAGATAGGGGAAATAATGCTTGACCAGTTGTGAGATTGTCACAATTATAATATAGATAGTTAGGTAGGTAGGTACGATAATAAGCTTATAGAGTTTTGAATAAAAACGCTTCGTTCGAAATTGGGAAATTGGGTTGCAAAAATATTTTAGATGGAATTAGAGTAAATGGCAGCACTCTAACTCACTCCAACTGAATATTTGCTGACATTCTCAATATCATTCAGCCATTAGTAATGTAAATATCAAGCATCATATTTTGTAATTAAGATGTTCAGCCCGATAAACATTCATTTACATAATATTAAATCATTTTTAGATGCGAAATATATATGTATATCTACATTTTACAAGACTTGATAAAATATGCAATGTAGCTACTTACCTTTAAAAGATGATTTTTTATAAATAATTTATGAGGCCATTGACATGAATAAATATTATTTTAGCCAATGATTCGTATAGGCAAATGGCTTTCAGCTTTATTAGAAATGAATTTTTCACAGCGCGTTATATTTTTAAAGTTTCCATATCTATATTTATGTTATATAGCAAAATTAACCGATTGATTACTTTTAAGCAACTTAATGATTGATTGCTGTAGTTAGGGCTCATAGAAGAAGAAGTTTATAAAAGCGTTTCTGATGCGCGCCTTTCATATGGTTCGATAACTGCTTAAAACTTTTAATTTTTCAGAACAACAACAGCAGTTACCAAAGAACACGTATATAGAGTGCACCATTCACTACATCAACAATGCCGAATTAATCCTATGTAATCATTTAGATGAGTGCAAATTTGTGAAGGGTGCATTGTGCTGTTTTTTTGATTAATCTGTTAAATTCAACACATAATCTATACAATTTGGTTTTTTTTTATATTTACACGGTTTCTAAAGTTAGTTAAAGCATCAGGATTTTTACAATTTTTATTTTGCTTCCAACTTTCATATGGTTCAATAATTGTTTAGAACCTTTAATTTTTTCAGATAAACTGCAGTTTCCAAAGAAAACGTATATGTGTAGAGTGCACTATTCATGTAGTGAGTTAATCCTACGTAATCATTTAGATTTGTGCAAATTTCTGAAGAGTGCATTTTGCTATGTTCTTTTGGTTAATCTGTTAAATTCAGCGATTAATCCATACAACTTGTGTTATTTGTACTCGTATTTACGCGGTTTTTAAACTCAAAGCATCGGTATTCAATTACAATTCATATTTTTGTTCCAATTTTTCTTTGATCTTAGGCATGTTCTATTGACTGTTTAGCTTCCAGACCAATGGTATACATACAAGGTATTGTAATCGTAAAAACATTTGATATTCAGTTTTTATCGGATGTGTATTAATTAGTGTTCCCTGAGTCTAAAAAACTGATTTTTACAATTTTTATTTTTTTTCAAATTTTTCTTTGATCTTTAGCATTTTCCATTGTCTAGTTAACTTCCAGACCAATGGTATGTTAGGTATTGTAACTGCAAAAAAAAATCGAAAAAAACTTAATTTTTTCACATTTCTTGCGTAATTAATTCCAGGGGGGGGGTAACAGTTTTGAGAAATATACAAAAAAATCCTTATACTATATATATGTATAGACATATTTAACGTTTGGGTAAAAATATATAGTATAATAGTTAAAATGTAAGAAGAAAATTAACAATGTCAAATAATTTTTAGAAAAATTCAAAATTTACCTATTATTAGAGAAGTTATTTACCTTTCACCTCTTCTGGCCTTAATTACATAAGAAATTAGTTTTTTTCTTCATTTTTCGAATGATATTGACGAAGGTCTTGAAACGTTTGGATAGAAAATGTTGAAGATCAAACAAAATGCATAATAAAAATCGCAAATATTTTCAAGCAAAAGATATCTATCCAAAATTTACGTTTATAGATCGTAGAGGTACTAAACATACAGAAAAATATGTACAAAAAAGTGCGTAATTTATATTTTCACACTACAGTTTTACTTAACATATATACATTTCGTAACGAAATGTGATATTGGAAAGATTGCCAAACTCTGTATCAGATCATTTATTCTTAATTTTCCCTTTGCACTTGACTGCTGCCATATGGGCAAAGACGTTGACATTCTAAATTTTAGAAGTGCATTGATACACTCTTCATTAGAAGTGCATATATTCAGCCCTTTTTGGTTCGCAAAAAGGCTAAAGACTGAAGAAAATAATTTCAAGTTCAAAAGGGTGATATGTGTGCTAGTAAAAATGTTTATTATTGTCATTCATCAACACTCTTAGTTTTACAATTGCATTGATACACTTTTTATTAGAAGTGCATATATTCAAACTTTTCCGGTGCGTAAGAGTGGTGTTTCAACGTAAAAAACAAACATTTTCAAAAGAGTCGGAAGAAAATAATTTTTAGTTCAAAGGTGCGTCATGTGTGCCTATGTAAGAGTGTTTATTATTGTGATTTTACATAGAAGGTATGAAATGTACCTAAGTATTAAATTTTTTAAACATTTCTAAAATATGTGCACTTTGTCACTAAATGAGATATAAGAAGGATTGGTAAATTCTGTATCAGACATTTTTCCTTAATTTAACTCTTTGCACTTGAGTGCTAGCATATAGGCGAAAAACGATAATATTTTAAGTTCTCCAAATGCATTGATACACTTTTCATTAGAAGCATATATATTCAACCCTTTTTGTTCAGCGAGAAAAACAGACGTTTTCAAAGAGTCTGAAGAAAATAATTTCGAGTTCAAAGGTGTGTCATGTATATGCCTGTAAAAATGTTTATTATTGTGATTTCGCATAAAAAGTATGGAATGTACCTAAGTGTTAACATTATGTTTACAGAAAGGCCAATCACAAACATGTCATACAGATATTTTTATGATTGTACACATTCATTCAACAAAGTTGAATCAAGCAGGGTTTCTTTAGCGATCTTTCTGTCATGTTAATCATTTAATACATCAAAGCTAGTGTATTTTATTTCCTTTCTAAGCTACAATCAAAGCCTATCCATTTCTTTTAGCAAGCTGATACTGTCAACAAGATTTATTTATACATTTATAAAAGTGTTCCACTAAAAATAAATGAAAAAATACATTATGAAAATTTCAAATTTAGAGTCGTACGATTTATCAAAGTTGGAATAAATGCGAGATTTATGCGTGCAAGGAAAAGCTGAAATAAACGGTTTCGGTAATTTGTAACAAGATCGAATAAATAAAATATAAAATAGATGATTTCGTTCTAGTTACCTATTAGCTATATTTAAAGAATGGTTAAGGTAAATATGAACAGACAGGCAATAAATCAGAAAAAATAATAATCCCAATGAAATTGGTTTATTATTAAATAAATATTTGCCGAATTTATCACAGCACTCAAATATTTACAACCTCTATTATTCAAAGAATATCCGGAATGTAAGTTTGCGCTAGCTATATAGAGGCAAGACGCGTCCATATATTTATTTTAATATTTTAAAGACAAAGAACGTCTTACTCTCAGCTGGGAGCCGTGCTAAATAGACATTTGCGCGTCACTTGAAGCGTAAAATACACTTTGTGTGCTAGCAGTGCGCGGGCGAAAAATGTGCACGCCGACTAAACTAGTCCTACATTAATCACAAACGACACAAAAGCATGTGAATTAGTCATAAAAGCACCTGGAATGAGATTCTACTTTTCATTTAGCTTTCTAATTAGCCATGCTTCGATTAAGCTTAATGTTTTATCCTATTAGCCAATCCAATTCAAGTAATACATGCGGCAGCAGGCGAAAAATGTAATTTAATAATCTAATACAGCAACATTACGTATTAAAATCATTCCGGCTCAGAAATTTTATTTAATTACCTAATAGTTGATATATCTGGTATACTAATCAATCTTATTGTTTCGAATGTACCCAAATTGTAAATTGGAAATGATTAGATTTTACCAGTAGGTAGACTCGTAGGTCGTAGGTAATATAATTTGCCGAAATGTGTGTGATAATTGGTTTTAGAAGTTGATGTAATATTGGAAAGTATCTAATTATACATAAACAAACTTGAAAAGTGTTTTTTTTGTTTAATCAATTCAAGATTCGAAAGATTTCGATTAAATGTAGACATAAAGCTGCAAATTTTGCTGTATTTTGCTTTGAAGTGAAAATAATATGTTGTAGATTTTATTTTAAATTGTGCTAAGCTTATATTAAATACTCAATTATGCATTTTTGAGCTGGAAAACTAAAATTTTTATACATTATTGGATACAGGAATTGGTGTAAAATATTGGAAAGTATCGAATTGTACCTAAAAAACTTGAAAAGTATTGTTTTTTGTCTTATCAAATCAAGATTTGAAAAATTTCGATTAAAACTAGATGTATACCTGTCAATTCTTGCATGTTTTCCTTGGATGTGACAAATATCAGTTAAAGATTTCTATAAAATTGTTATAAGCTTATATTAAATACTCAATTATGCATTTTTGCGCTGGAAAACTAATTTTTTTGTACATTATTGGATACAGAAATTGGTGTAAAATATTTTAAAGTATCAAATTGTAGATAAAAAACTTGAAAAGTATTATTTTTTGTTTAATAAAAATCAAGATTTGAGAAATTTCGATTAAAAGTAGATATATACCTGTCAATTCTTGCATGTTTTCCTTTGATGTTGAAAATATCTATTGAACTTTTTTTTAATTTCTAGAAGTTTATATTAAATACTCAGTTATGCATTTCTGAACTGGAAACCTATTTATACATTATTTTGTATATCATTAGGTGTGTAATATTGAAACCTGTATTAACATAAAAAACTTAAAATATGCTCTACTTTACCTAATTGACTTAAGATTTGAGACATTTAATATGTGAAAAATATCTGTTATAAATTTAATTTTAAATTGCTATAAGTTTATTAAATTCTCAATTATGCATTTTTGAGCTAGAAAACTAAAATCTTGACAAATTGATTGCACGCGTCATTTGACACATATTGGTAAGAATTTTTTTAAAGCTTAAATTAAATGAAAATTAAATTTTTCATGGCTGTTGAAAATAAACCATGTTAATTGCTAATTAATAAATCAAAGCATCATCTTTACCTATATTATTTTATGCACTTTAAACAATGTTAAAAGCAAAATAATTCTAGAATCTAGACGATTTTAACAAATGCTTAAACATAACAATACTTAGAAAGTATAACGGCGTGAAAAGAAATGTTTGGATTTGGTAAGCAAATTGTTTCTCCTTTCGTATATATGCAAATGTTAAGTGAAATATACAAAATAAGTTAAAAACTTAAAGAAATAGCTAACATGCGCTGCAAAAGTTTAGATACTTCTTATTATTCTACAGAGAAACATCCAATAATATAATATATATTGAAGTAAGTCACATATGTGAAATATTTTTTAAAGTGCTGCAGGTGGTTTTTTTAATAATATTATTGATTTTTAGGAAAATTATTGTATGAATGCAAAAGTTTATAAATAATTTTCTTTCAATTTTCAAATACTACAATAGACATTTAGTAACAAATGAAACTGTATCGTTGAAATAGTAGGTATAACATAGAGTGAAACTACAGGCCTATTCAATGAATGAGCATGTTTTTTAGTTAAAGTCTTACATCTAATTTGCAAGCGTTATAAAAATAATTTGTTTGTGTTTGTAATAGATATTTTAAAGTAAGTTTCCTTAAAATTCAGCACCGTCCTTATACTCGAGTAAAACTATTTACTTGACATATATTTCTACATCCTACATAAACGAATTATTGACTTCTAGGTAATTGCTATTGAAGTTTCTTAGAAATACATAGTATTGGTATATCACCTTATAAATAACATTTTTAAAAACCACGGTCCACTGTTGGTGCGTGAAATAATTTTCAATTTTATTGTTTGTTAATTTAGATTTTAATATCCATTCATAATAATTTAAAAAATTATTCATTGAAATAAAAATTACTGCTTTTAAAAATTCTAATAATTATATCTAATTATGAAATACACAAATTGATAAAAACATGAGAAAGATCAACTAGCAAAATACAATAAAATTACAAAGTTGCACTGATATTTTGAAGCAATTTACAAATTAAGTTTAAATTGAACCAATATCTTATTAGCCTAGGAGCATAGAAAACAACCGGCAAGAAACTGCCAACCATTGTACTTGTAAATATTATCTATGCAAATAAATCAAGTAAAATAATACCTGCTTGTAATATTGCTTTTAAACAATTAAATGCATATTAGTGCTTGACGATCGCTGATCTACTGTTTTAAAACTATTCCGATTTTTTTGCAGACATCACCATTTTTTATAATTTTTTTTCTTCAAACTATAATTAAATAGTCGTTTAACTCGAATGTTTTAGTTAAACAATTTCCCATTCTACATGTAATTGTAATCATTTCAGCAGCAAAGTTATTACCACTCTGAAAATGATTATTGATTTTGATTAAACTAATATCGAGGTGAAAATTTTGTACAAATATTTAGTCAATCAATTAGAAAATATATGCAAATCAAAATTAATACATAATTTTTTACTATATACAACATTTTTATACCGGTTCTTCGTTATTGGAAATATTTAATTTTAAAAGCGTGCTCGGCTTTAAAATGTCATGTGATGAGCGTTTCGCTGCGAATTATTGGTTGCAATGTTTATTTAAAAGCTGGAATGTATGAACTATTTTATTCAAAATATTTATCGATTTTAATTTCTCAACCTATATCATTTGTCATGCCGTTGGAATTTAATCAACGAAAATTCTACTTTTTTATGAATGTTTATTGATTGACTATAAATAAGCTTTGATTGATTCACTTTTGTATAAAAAAAAAAATTTATTACAACTATACGCATATACAGGGTATTTCATTTAAGGGAAAAAATACTACTGTGTTCAAAAAGTAAGACCAATTTTTAATTTCAATAGCGCAGGCAAATCGCACAGCATATTTTTTTTTCTTACTTTGTAAGCATTGTAATAAACGTCTGTAACAATTTTTAAGTCAAAACATTTATTAGTTTTTGTTTTACGTCGAATGTTATACGACGCTAAAAGTACATGCGGCGATTATGCTTTATCTTTTCTATCGTCCCAAAACAGTTTTTCCACAGTGGTCTTATAAGATTCTAGGATAGTCACAAGTGATTCGGTACTAAATAAAACAAATTTGATAGTTGTGGATCGATATGCACAGGATTTTTGGTGACAAAGTAACTAAGAATAAGTACATTGGCACGCTTTCGACATACCAACATGTCCCGAACAGACATATTTGGAAAAGCACAATTTCTTTGGTTTTCTTGACGTCGGCAAGGTTTGATGCTTGTTTGAAGCGTTCTTCGACTTCAAACCCTTTTGACTTTCTTCTAACTGATTTCACCATTTGTAAACGTTGCTTTCTGACGAAACATGGTCGCAGAAGATTTTTTGCAAGATACATTTCTACATCCAAAATTTTATTCCCCAAACTAAATTTATGCAACTATTTTGCTCAATATTGTAATAATAGCCGCATACACTTTTAGCGTCGTATAATGTTAGACGTAAAACAGAAACTAATGAATGTTTTGACTTAAAAATTATTACAGACATTTATTACAAAGCACTGTTTTTATAAAAATTAAAGCAAAAAACTAAAATCAATTTGCTTGCTGTATAATTACACCAAAACATGCTTTTTTATACTTTAATATGATATTACAACGTTAATGTGAAATTTTATATAATGTAATTACAATTATCCTCATCTACGGAAACAAATTTGTGATGTGGGATTTGCAACTGGGAAACTTTGCGCACGATCTGTCTGGAATTTCCATCGGTGATTATGTATACGATGTATAGGTATACATATAAATTTTCATATACACATAGAAATCCATCACATATACACACACAACAACAACACAACAATAGCTTATTATTGCGTTTGATATGGTAATTATTACGATTACAATTACACAAATCCATTAATGTTTAATGCGCTGATAATCGTCATTGATTTTTTTAATGCATCTGCGAATCGATAATTGTCAAATGAATTAAAATGTTTTTCTAGTATATGTTATGTACATTGAAACGCATTTCAATCGAATCAAAAAACACTAAAACCTATTTAAAATTTCACCATTCATCGCAGCAATTTAAAATAATTAAACGCTTTGTAAGCAAATTGATAGAGCGCTTTTTTGCCAGCGCGTATGCGAAACAATATTTTTCCTCTATATTCAGATTCACATGTGTGTATTTTTGTAAGTCAAATGCATTGCACGATATGTCCGTTAGCAATTTGAAGGATTGATTTGTCAATTCCATGAAATAGATCAATATTTGATGGAAAAATAACTAAAATACACTGAAAATATACCCCCAATTTAATAAAATCTGTTTTTTTTTTGCTGTTAATGTTGATATAGTTTGTACAATTAGATTAAAATCTATTATCAATTTCAAATACCATGTTAATTTAACAAATTATGGTAAGATTTTATTGGTTTTTGCAATTTTGACATTAAAATTTGTTAACAAACGCTTATTCGTCTTAGTATATTTAACAGCGTTAAACCCTATTTAATCCTGACGTTAGGATTAAAAAAAATTAAGTTCTTATTAGGTTTTTACGAACAACTATGCAAATCTCCCGAAGATTCTCATGTTTTTTTATGTAGTTACACGATAGTTTAGAATTTAGGTTGTACATATTATATTTTCCTATGAATACATTTAGATGAAACTTACTATAGAAAAATTAAACTAACAAAAACGCGTATGTGAAACAATATTTTTTCCTCTATTCAGATTCGCGTGTGCTACATAAAAGGTAGTAGCGCACAACTTTTACAACAATGCATTTTTGTAAGTCAAATGCTGCAGCGACGATAGAAAGAAAAGATGTTCATTAATCACACAGCCGCAACACACACACACACACACTCACACATACATACATACAAAAGTTACAATTTGCATGCATCATAATGTGGTTTGGTATCTATTGAATGTCTTGCAGGAGGGGGCGAGAAAAGGCGCCGGGATCAGCTATAGCTAGCTGGTTGGTTGGGTGTGTGTGTGTGTGAAAAGCTAAGAGCACTCCAAAAATTTATTATTGAACGAGTGCAGCAAGCTTATATTATCGAATATCCATTAACATTCCTAATATGCGACACATAAAGAGTCACAAAAATCAATCGATGGAAAATTAACAGTGACGTTTTGAAAAAAAATAACATGCTGCAAGCGTAGTAATATTGTATCTGTATCGCACAATGGCATTTGAAGCTTTTTAGCATGACATCAATGTCACGATGAACGTTTAACAAGCAACTATAATAAATATATATCGCGCTTCTTTCAAGTTTTCTATATAGTTTGCCGTCATATTTGCCAAACAGAATATAAAACAATTTGCCTTTCATTTTAGTAAAAATTCTAGCTATTGCATAAGTTTGGAATGTAAATTAGGTAAAAATGTAATTGGTATTTTATAAAGTGGTTGGTTTGGTGGTTGTTGTTGACAGTGCTCGAGGTATTGTTAATGCAATGTTCGGTGACATCCTAATTGCAGTTATAAATTAGAAAGGCGAACGGTTCATATATTTTCAGCGATAAACTTGCACTAATACCAGCTTGCATTAAGAGGAAGTTGTAAACTAGTTTGTAGCCGAAAAAAAAAAGAACAATATATACTAACATTAATTGACCGTTTTTAATGCATGGATAATAATAAAATTTTGTTGTAAACAATTTTAGTATCTTCGGTTTAATCAAAGCTGTGAAATGATTTACAACTCTTGTTAATTTCCGATTTCCATAATGCTAATGTTGCAAAAAAATCTATGAAAACTTTAAGATAGTAAAGTGCACTTTCCTACCTCTTGAATTGATTATTAAATGCATTAAAAGTATCTGCAAGTTCTTCAAATTAATTCAAAATTTATCATATTCCCAAACCTTCCACAGAAAGTAATAAAAAAAACGATATAATATTTGTGCATAAGGAAGAATTAACGTATTTGAACCTGCTCCTAAAATTTTATCATTGCCATATTATATTCATATGTTTTTGAACACGTTGTCTTATAGACGAGGCGGGTATTTCAGTAACAGACATCGGAAGAGAGTATTCGTGTTTTTTGATTACTTACCATATTATGTAATCAATCCGTATCTATTAGACCGAGTCCAAACATGAACAAGAGCCATTACCAATATAAAAAAATCCTCAAATTGTAGTATTGAAGGAATTTGATAAACTTTGACTACTGCCATATCATTAGAGCCTCTGAACAAGTTTAGACTTTATTATGTAGACTCGACTTGTATTTCAGTAAGAGAACGCCAAACAGAATAATTTTTCGATTAACTAAAAAAATAAATAAATCAATTTGCATCTATTAGAACGAGTCTTAATTGTAGGATCGTAGGTATTTGATAAATTTTGATCAATGCCATATCATCAAGGCTCTTTGATACGTCAAAACTTTGTTTCAGAGACGCGGCATATATATTCAGTAAAAGGAAGCAAAACAGAATAATGCTGTTTTTTTTATTACTTATAATATAATGATATCAATCCGCGTCTATTAGATTGAGTCTTAATATGTACAAGGGCCTTTACCACTATAAATTATTTACCTAATTGTAGGATCGTAAGTATTTGATCGTTACCATATTATTAGGACGCTTGGATGCGTCAAGATTTTATCTTATAAACGCGGCAAGTATTTCAGTAAGATGGAGCAAAATAGAGTAATCTCGTTGTTTTCGATTCCTTATAATGAAATCAATTGGCGTCTACTAGTCCGAGTCTTAACATGTACTATCGCCTACATGTCAAAGCGATGGATTTCCAGGAGCTGCATGTTTAGATACACACGATTGCCTGAATTCAGACAGTTTAGAGTATGCAAATTCACTGTCAGGTAATCTTTAGTGCCAGGAAACGAAACTTTAAGTTCTTCTTTTGTCTTAAACCTGTTAGGTGATCTAATTTAGTATCTGTAAATGTAACTTATGTTGAAAGACCCTTTGCTATAATAGAATGCTCAATGTTATATTTCTCTGTCAATTTTTTATCCAGATTGAGACAAACATACGCATGCAAAGCTTATGTTTGGTTAGAGTTAACATTCCAGAATAATGCATGCTAATTTAAGTTAGCCATACCAAAACTAAAATACAGTCAAACCTCGTGAGATGGATGACTCGTTAGACAAAGAATTGTAAAAAAGTCGCTTGGTAGGTTTTTACAAAACTTGACGACTGTATAACTACTTCTAGTACTTTTAACTAAAAATTTAATTGCAATATAAAGTTGTTTTTCAATTTGATCATATTTAGTTAGATCTATAATGTTTTTGTGTTGTTGAACTGATCACTTCAATTAACATACATACATCTTGTGGGAAAACTTGATTCATAAGTCGAAAAATTCGCAATTCGAAGGATTAACTTCGTCTTAAGGGGTTTGACTGTAGATATTTTTACTGTATTTTATTTTTTTATAATGCTTATTTATACTAATTTACGCAAAACGATTATTTTGTGGTTTGCAACTAAGCCGTTAAATTGAACGATTGAAACATTCGCCGGAGACAGTTTTAATTGAATTACCTGTATGTATAACAAAAGGAAATTTATTCAGATGTAAAATATTATGTTAGTTTTATTAATATAAATTGCAAGTGTGGCTCTGCAGAAATGTTTGCAATGCTTGTTCACGTCGTTCAGATTAAACAATTATGCGGTAGCCCCACAAGCACGCACTATCTGATTCATCAAAATGTTAAATATTCTATAATATTATAGAATTAACAAAAACATTGATGAAGATTTATGCCAAAAATATAAAAATATTGTATAAGGTTTAAACATTTTTTATAAAACATTATAACCATCAATATCAATTTATTTTGATTCCAATTTAAGAAATTTGTATAAGTTTTTAACACAAATTTAAATATTGCATTAAAATTATACGAAATTTACTCGAAATCTCAGATTATTAATATATTGTAGTAAAAAGATTTAGTTTTTGCTAAACTTTCTATTGAAATTGTAACAAAAGACGTGAATTTAGTGATATACAAGTAACAATAATTATGATGAATATTTATATCATAATATTAATATATAAAATTCAAACTACCATTTACAATAATGTACAATATATTGACCCCAATTTAATAAATTTGACTGAATCGATGCAGGATTTTTGATGAAAATTAAAATTATTTTGTATAATATTACAAAACATTTGGGTGGTTTAATAATGTTTAACTAAAAATATTGAGAACTTTCACAATATGTGTAAGACCGATGGTTTCGAATCTTTTTTCCCAAGACTATTGGAGATTTTTTTTAAGAATATTCGAAGTTTATGTGTTTGTTCGCCTCCTTCATAGTATTTTGTCATTAATGTGACATTTTATGTTACGTATTCGTGATAAACTACACCTTAGCGATCTAAAAGTGCGATCTATAGAACTTTCCGATTTGAGCGTGACGTGATTTTTGTTTTGCTTCTTGCCTGCTTACAAACATAAACTTGAACGCATTGATATAGTCCGAATTCAAAATTTATTTTTTATTTTCAAGCGTAAGATTAAAAATGTTTCACTATCTGTAAAATATTTACCTGCAAAGTTTTGCGTATGTGCTACAACTTTTAACCGCTTGTAACAAAATTATGCGCACTTACTACTCTCGGAAATAGATATTGAACCGTTTAAATTGCAAAATCGTATTTGATAGAGTGTTTTTTAAACAACTGTATCATCAATAATAGATTTCCACTATTCTTACGATATCAAGATATCACTCATAGCCAATTTATGTCGCAAAACACATCAGTTGTCCAATTATGATATACTTTTTACGTAGATCATCTACAGCGTCAAATCTATAATAAATCCAGCTTTAGTAACGCGTTGAAACGTAATTGTTTATAGACATAAATATTTTTTTCTAATGAATTGTTAAAAATACTACCTTATGTGGATGATTTTCTTTCTTGTAAGAACAATAAATAGTATAGGTACTGAATTAACGAAATATTAAATTAATTAAAAAAAAATGTTTATTGCTGTTACTTTTCTCAATTGTTATGGATGGACATGTGCAGATATATACTCCAAATGCTCGAAAAGAATGACACCGCAACCTATCGTATGTGTGAGATGTTGCTACGTTATCGTTTATAAATAGGGAAGAAAAGTATGACGTCAATTTAAGGCTGATACAATGACAAATTCCAAACAAATTCTTATTAATTTTACTTTCCTGAAGAAATTGTTACATTTTTTGTTTGCGAATTCCTATTAGATTTAATAAATAAACTTAAGTTGTGATTTAATTATTGCCAATCGCTAATTTATATTAAATTAATAAGAAGTAGGTAATAGATATATCCTATTTAAAGAAATATTTGAATATATATGATGAAGTTATAAAGATGATAGAATAAACATGTGACAAATCTTTGTTTGGCATTACTGGAATCAGTTATATGATATCATTACTTTTCTTCCTTATACAATAGAATAGACAACCCTAACCCTTTTGAGTCTTAAAAATGTACACCGAACTATTTCTATAGCTTCTTATCATCCTTACACCTAAAATACGGCATTTATTAATCACATATTTACGTAAATTTAATCAAACTAGTGCATTAAATTTAGTTTCTGAAATTAAAGAGACAATGTTGACTTTGGAACCCTAAATGAAATCAAGTTTTCATATCAAGGATAGTCAGACATGACTTGCATTCTCATTTTTTTTTAATTTCTTTTTTAATCAGGTATGTATGAACCAAAAGTATTCATTTTTAAATTTAAATCACATTAATACAAAAAAGTCGGCGCGAAAGGATAAAAAGTTTACCAATTATTTCAGATTATATTTACAAAATGGGTATTAATTCTGTTCAATTAGCGCATATTATTATTATTACTAGTGGTCTACTATTGTTGTTTCGAGTTAATAATATTCAAAACGAATCTGATTTGTTTTAATGCAGACGTAATCCTTTCAGCGTTGAAAACACAATGCATGTATGTACTTAAATAAAAGTACATACATACGTTATATGGATTTTCAATTATAATTGCATGAAAATTTCCAGTCTTCCGCCTGGCAACCGATCGCATGTGATCAAATAGAGTAAAAAATAATGCGTTTTTAATCGTTTAATTGCGCACAGTATCATTTTTAACGACGTTATAATAATTTAATTAATTGAATTGTAATTCTACAACGTGTTGCACATTAAAAGTTATAACTTACCGTACACAATGTAAACTGTAATTGTTTAATCTATATGCATTTTAAAGTATTAATATGTCGTTGAGGGCACGAAACGCGTGTATGGTGCATACGTTAAGCCAACTTTTGATTGCAAACGCTAAATGGAACAGTTATACAGCGCATATTATTTAATTTCAGTATTTTTCACTGTTTATTCGATGAATTTCAGTGTTTTTCACTGTTAATTTGATGCGTTTCAGTATTTTTCACTGTTTATTCCATTAATTTTACTGAATTTCACAGAATTTAAGTGCTTTTCACTCTTTATTTGACGAATTTCAGTATTTTTCATTGTTTATTCGATGAATTTCACTGAATTTCAATATTTTCCACTGTTTATTCGATCAATTTCACGGAATTTCAGTGTTTTTTAGGGTTTATTCGATGAATTTCATTGGTTTTCACTGATTATTCAATGAATTTCAGTGTTTTCACTGTTAATTCCCTGAGTTTCACTGTTTATTTGATGAATTTCAATGGTTTTCACTGTTTATTCGAAGAATTTCACTGAATTTCAGGTTTTTTTACTGTTATTCGATAAATTTCACTGAATTTCAATGCTTTTCACTGTTTATTCGATGAATGTCAGTGTTTTCACTGTTGATTCGATGCTTTTCAATATTTTTCACTGTTTATTCGATTAATTTCACTGAATATCAGTATTTTTCACTGTTTATTCGATAAATTTCATTGAATTTCAGTGTTTCTCACTGTTTTTTTCAATGAATATCACTAAATTTCTATTAGTATATCCACGATCTTCAATTTTGGGACAAATTTTTGTTTGCATTGAGGAATTTTTGCGATTTTATTAATTGAATTTTTTTGATCGAAGAATGGCATCTTTGCAACATTTTGGAACGATTTTGACCAAAGTCTTTAAATACTTTGATAAAAAATGCCAAAAATCAAAGAAAAATCCG
Organism: Adinopsis sp. GC000173; assembly: GCA_030264715.1. NCBI lineage: Eukaryota > Metazoa > Arthropoda > Insecta > Coleoptera > Staphylinidae > Adinopsis > Adinopsis sp. GC000173. Next base: position 29,313 of record JARJDW010010381.1, read on the forward strand.
AAAATAATCGTCAAAAATTTTCCTCTTATGCAAGGAAAAATCCCATTGGAAGTTTTATGTTTAAGAATCTCGATGATTTAAAAAAAAGTAAGTTGTATTTTATTTTGTACTTATGTATTTAATATAAAAAAAACAATTCATTTTGGAATAAAATTTTATGCGTTAAATTAAAATCGCATTGTTTATATAGTATTTATTTAAGTAAAGGATGAAATAGCGCGCCGGTATTTAATTACGCTTATTTTGTTTTTGTCAAAATTTCATTTGGAATTGCTTTTGTGTTCCGAGTTTAATTGATGACGCTAGGAAGTGTGAGAGTTTTGCGCGGCGACGCTTTTTTGCTGCGCCGGTGTCCCTTTAAGCGGCGGCAGCAGCAAACATCATTTTTAGTGTAATTGTATACATTTACTAGTGTGCAAAACCTTTTAACAAGTATATGTGCACGTTGTTATTGTGTTTTTTGTTTTTCTGCCGCACTACATTCCAATTTACTAATAAAATTTTCGTCGCACCACTGGTCATAAACTTGAAAGCGTACATGCATGCACACAAAAAACACCTTCCTCCGGTAATTTTTCTTTTCAACTATACGTCGTCCCTATCATCACATTGCAGTACTTACCTGCGCGTTAATCGCACTTAGATGTATTTGAGCCACTCGCAAATCGAAGCGCTTCATTGAGATGTCCTCCTGAATTTCGTTCGCCTTGTTGAAGAGCGATGCCTCGACGGAGCGTTGCTGCAGACGTACCAGCGTCTCAAGCGCGTCTTGGATCTGATGGATTTGCGTTCCCAAGTCGGTCGCTTCCTTGCGGAGAGCGTCGTGTGACGGTTTCACTTGCAGTGCGGATAACCGATCTATCACCAGCTCGTCTTTTAGCGGCGGCGGGATGCTTTCCTGCACGCAAAAATTTATGTTATAGCATGTTACAGTTTTATAACAGTGTGGTAAATGTGGTTATACATTGTGTAGCATGGGGCCGTCGTCGCCGTCGGTTTCTTGCTGCTGTGGCGGCGGCTGAGGCGGAATAAACGGTTTTTTGATGACCGGCGGGCGACCTTGCGGCGTTGGCATGACGCGTGCCAGATGTACTAAATCGCCGGATCCGTTCACTGTTTTACATTGTGCTACTAATCCTTCATAGCGTCTATATTGTTCCATAGCCTACAAAGAACATTGAAATTATGTTATATACATATCTGGTAGTCCAAATATATGGAAATCAACGTTTTATTCAACTGGTTGTCAAATAATTGTTTTAAAAGATTATTAATATTACATATTATTAAATAGAGTATTTATAATGGAAGGTATTGTAAAGTTTTTAAAGGGTTATGGATTGCAAAATTGCTAGTAATTTTATTTCTATTTAATTCTTTTATATAAATAATTCCAACAGATATCAGAAGAATTTGATAGCAAGAAATTAATTGTTATTTACAGGATGCTCCAAATTAACGGTTACAAACTAGTATGCGAGGTAGAGGACATCATTAGAATTAAAGTGACGTTAAAACTTATCAGTGAAAACGTGGGTGTAAGGGTGTAAGCCCAAAATCACATATACATTTCAAAACTCTTCCCTCTACTAAATATTCTTTCATTCAGTATAAGACCGGTCTTCTCTTGAAGGGAGCCCGGATGAAAGAATCAATTTGAAGCGTCCTTAAGTAAAAAATGTAAGAAAGAATTAAAGAGTAGTACGGGAGAGGTCGTCCAACGAAACTCTTTGGTTTCCTCCTGATTAAAATCACAGAAAATTTTAATAAATAAAAAAGTTAAAGGCGGTGGAGGTTCTTTCGGTTTGGTGCCCCCTTGCAACTCCTTCTAAGGACTGGCAATATTGTTACATTTTTATGTGATGTAGAAATATAGTAGAGCCGTGGTCCCTTTAATTACGAAAGGCCCGAGTGCTTTGTACTTAGCGCACCTAGATGGTCGGCTCTGATTCAGTATCACAAAAATTTATGTATTTCATATCAATTGACAAGGATTTGTAGGTTCCTACATGTTGATTGTTGTTTCCAAGGACTGAGATTAAATGTGATGCAAAAATAAGGAGGCGTCGTGGTCCCTTAATCACGAAAGTCCCTGATTCAGTATCACAGAAATTCTATTTATCTATGTGGTTTCTAATGATGTCTTCTACATAATATATAATAGAAGTTTGTAATCATTAAATTGGAACGATATGTATTTATTATAAAATGCACTATAGTTTTTTATGCTTAATTTGATTTTAAACAAAGTATGAAACCAACATTAAGTGCAGTTTTATAACCCACAAAATGATTGGATGCTTTGGAGTTAATTAAGTGACATCCATAAATTTGGGACAGTGTATGAACTATGTTTTAATGAAACCTACGCGCGCTGAAATCACTTCGGCGCCCTGCAGCACGCTCTCGCTCAATGTTGAACAGAGATCGGTGTAAACGTCCTCCAGTTCCTGCAAAAATACCAAATTGTTAATCGAGCATCGCATTGATGAATGTTTGGTGGTGGTGACTTCAACCAAATTCGGCCAATATGAAAGGGAAAGGACTAATTATAATTTGGCAAGTTATTTAATGCATACAAATTAATGCATTCATGCATATTTGATTATCCGGGCAGGTATTGATGCGTAGTATATTTCGGTAGAATATTATACTTGTTGAATAAAGGTAACGATATGAATGGCTTGCTAACGTCGCTCTATATGCAACCAATTATACAATCAATGAAACAGTTAGCTCCCTCTCTCTCTCTGTGTATCATTAAGCTAATATTACATGAAATGAAAAAAGCTCGCTTTAGCGTAATTGACTTTCAATGAAAAAATGCTACGTAAAAACTGTATCGCTAAAATAAAATACATTCCTTCGAAATTTTGTGCGGCAAATGCGATAATTTAATTTAATAAAGTAATTGCAATGTGATATTGGTGGCTTAATTACTAATGTACGGGGACAGTTCCCGAATAAATATTTACGCTTCAACTTTAATTACTTAACGTTATGATAGTACAAATACTATGTTGACTGGATGACGGCTCCTTGTAGCTTTATGCAATTATTAACTCATTGAATGCGGAATGCGATTAAAGCTCAAATTGGATGATGATTCAAACACAATCACATTCGGGTGTTTATTAAAACAGGCATATTTTTTGAATTGAAATAAAATCTATTATAGGTAGATTTTTACGGTTTGGTAATGTAGCATGAAACAATATTTACTTTTACGAGTTACACTAATTATATTATAGTTATAAATAAGAATGTTTGTGTTTTAGTATTTTCAACATTATGCTGTTGCGCTTTATTGATTGTATCGTAAAACTTAGCATTTGTATAAAAAATGCTGAATGTATGTATTTTATAATTAACACAATTTTTCAGCGGAAAATGCCAGCTATAAAATGGAAATATTTTTATATTGCTGCTGTTTGGTCAAACTAGAATATTCTGTCCGTTTGTGGAATTAAACAGAAATAATACTCTTTCATCTCTCTATATTAGAAGAAATTTTTATTTTACAATATACTGTCCATCGTTATTTACGACCACTTACAAGCATAATGACAATTTGTAAATATCACTTTTGTAAAATGTCTTCTCTGTAGAGACTGACTTTAATACTCAAAACAAACATGTCCCTGACAAATGCTTTTAAGTCTTAATATTTGCCAATATTTTTCATTAAACTATTTAATCATGCTAAAACTTTCTAAATAAAGGTGCACAACAAAAATACGGTATGCAATTGATCGTACTATTTGTATCATCAACATCGTTGATACTTTAAGTACTGCATTTACAAGCATATAAGCGATCCAAATAAAAAGCAGCTTTCAATATTCTCAATAAAATATAAAAACTAGAATTATCAGATTTTTGCAATGATAAAATATTATATTCTTATAAATATAAGCGTTTACTTTTTTATTTTTTCATATAATGAATTTTCTCTTTTTCAGGAACAAAAATGCTTACCGAAAATCATCTTCATATTCGCCATATTACATGCCCCACCACTTTGAGAAAGGTTGGAAGACGGCAGAGTAATTTCGCGATCTCAACCAACTTTTCAGGAAAGGAACAATCAGCAAAAGTCAAGTTGAAAGATGGTTCCGCAGGTTCAAAACGGGCGACACAAATCTTGCAGATGAAGAAGGAAGAGGTTGACCATTGGATTTCGACCATCGAGCACACCTTTCTCAAAGCGGTACACCATAATATGGCAAATATGAAAATGATTTTCGGTACGCATTTTTGTTCCGGAAGGAGATATGATTACTTTTATGAAAAAATAATACACAAAACTCTAATTTTTGTAAGAAAACAATGCCGCAATAATTATGCACCAGGTCAATACATATTTGAACAAATTCAGCTACTTACTCGCATTTTCTAGTACTTACAAATAATAATTTTATGTTCTCAAACTGCATTTATGTTGATAATGGATCTTGAAAAATGATCGACACTTTATATTAAAATAAAACTTAATAAAGTTATGAAAGAAATGGATATTCCATGTCAATATCAGTTGCATCCAATTGCGTCTGAAAGTGGATACATAATGCGCGTGTAAATTAATGCCCTAATGATTTCATTAATCCGTCGTTGTTTCGTAACAAAAACTGGGTAAATTGACGATTTAGAAACGATCGTGTATTGCACGCGTTTAATAGGAAGCGAGAAGTTAATTTAAAACGTCTAGGAGGTCCTTTTACACTATATGTAGGTATATATATCGTTTGCTTGTTTAGTAATTGATAAAGTTTCGTACATTTCATTTAACTTCCAGGTGATGTGTAATGAACGTCGCTCTCGACAATTATTGCACAATTGTTGGAGCCGGCAAAAAATGACGAAGTCAAGCTCGAAAAGTTCTTTTTTTTATTATGGCTTGACCTATATTGTAACAACATATCTTCAATAATAATTGGAAATTTTATCATCATGCCGTATCTACTCCACCAACTTTGATAAAAATCGATTTTTTTTCATTTTTTTTATCTTATATAAACCTCTCGGGCACGTTAACGGAAACGTATCGTTTTAACACCAAATAGTATTAACGATATAACTACTGCGGAATTTTCTCGGATTACATTACACTCAGTATTCGTTAAAAATATTGGTCAATTATTAGTTGAAGCAAACAAAAATCGCGTAAAGAAGACAATAAGGAGCAAATCGCATTACTATGTCTAACTGCGAGTTAAGCATTTGGCCTTTATAAATTACTTAAATCTTATTATATATTTTATAGTTATGTTTAGTTGTTCTGTTATTTTGTCTGACTGTTAATAATAAAAAGTATCAGTTCATAGTCAATCAATTTTACTTTTATACTATGTGCAACGATAAAAAGTACTTTTGGCATACTATTTTAGGTGTAAGGGCTTTTAAAACCGTAGCTTTAACTACGAGCTAAGAACTTTGAGATTATACATAATTGGAATGTAATTTATTTCTTTTTTATGCCATGTTTGTTTTATACTTATGTATTTGAATCACAGGTTGACAATTTTTTATCAGTTTGTTATTTAATGAATATTGCCAGATTGTTTACATAAAAAAAGTAACCAAAATCTTAATGCATAGTCAATAAAGTTACCTTTTTGTACTTGTATAAGGGCTTTTAAGACTTAAGCAGGGAGATGATCGCGATATTTGAGAATTACACAGCTCTGTCTATGTTGTCCATAGTTATACAAAATTAGAGAATTACAATTGTACCTCAATATACGACTTTAATTCATTCTAAATGTTTGGACATATATTGAATTGGACGTATTTCAAATTCACTACATTTTTTAATTAGAACTCTTTGTTTATAGATTTTAATCATATGATTGAATCATTTCAGTAAGGTCGTATACCGAATTAAAAACCACTGTACTTGAAAATGTTAAATTTTGTAATTATATTTCCTAAAGTTTATCAGCTAAAACAATTTTTCCATCATTAGTTAGGCATAAGGGATCAAAATTAGACACATAGAACCGATTATTTGGTATTCTCACAGTACATTTAGAGTAGTATAAGAAATTTGTATTAGAAAATATAAAAAAAGGACAAAACAAAATATAATGTACAATAGCAATTAATTTATAATGAGCTAAAGACCCATTTATAAAAAAATTAAATGAAATTGGTCATTGTATATTGAATAGTAGAGATTGTTCTTATTACGACATTAAACAAACCTGTTCATATTAAATAGATAAAAACAACTCAGTATATACGCGAAAAACTAAGTAAACATTATTATAGAAAGGAATTGTATATATAACCAATAATTCACTGCGGTTTATTAGTTCAATTTAAATAAAAAAATCAATGTCAATGCAAAGATAAAAATATAATTTTATTACATGTTGGTATAATATTTTTATGTGACAGGAATTTCAAATGCGCTGATATTGGTGATGATAAATGACGTGCGGTGCAGATGCTTGCCTGCGTTCAAATAAAAAAAAGAGGAGATTTGGTCACATTTTATTCCAATTACGTTGTGTGTATATTAATAGTAAATTGTAATAACACGAATAGCTCCAAGAATAGAAAAAATTGAGATCAAATGAAGATAAAAATAGATAAATCTGCAAAGGCTAATTTTGATAAAAAAAGGCAACCTTCATATTATGTAAGTAATTGGAAATATCATCAAGTTAGTGAAATTTCATAGACGGTGCGTTTCATTCAAAGATATACATAGGAAATATTCTTTTCATTCTTTTACTAGCTTCCCCTTATTTCTCTCTTAATTTCCTCGGCTCATTCCTATTTCAAATTCCTCTAATTTCATTACCTAATGTCCCTCATTTCTATCCCAAATTCCCCTCATGCTTCTCCCAAATTTCGATTATTATTATCTATTCCTTATTATTTATTTCTTATTTCTTATTGTCGTAATTTCCCTTCATTCATCTCCTAATTCCCTCTCCTTTTTCTTTTTCTTAATTTCCCTTCTTTTCTATTTTTCCAAATTTCTCCTCATTTCTATATTTCCAAATTTTCCTCTCTTTTTTCTTTCTCTCTTAATTTCTCCTATTCTCTCACTATACTTATGAATTGAGAATGCGGGACAGTTGAGAGAAGAATGAGAAGAAATTAGAAAAGAAATGAGGGAAAGATGGTAGGAGAATGAAGGGAGGAAATTAGGTCAACAATGAAGAATTAGAGGAAGTTTGGACAGAAATGGAGAGAAATTAAGAAAGGAATGAGGGAATATTGAGAGAGGAATGATCGGAAATTCAGAATGAGGGGAACAAATGAGGAGAGAAATAAGGGAAAGTTGAGTAAGGAATGAGGAAATGATTGTAGGAGAATGAAGGGAGGAAATTTGGTCAAGAATGAAGGCAATTAGGCAGAGGAATTACAGGAAGTTAAGATAAAAATTAGGGAAAATTTAAAAAGAAATGAGGGGAAAAACTAAGAAAGGAATAAGTGAAATTTGGGAGAGGAATGAGAAAAAGTTGGGAGAGAAATGAGGGGAATAGTTACTAATTAAACTTCCTAATGGCAATTGAAAAGGAATTTGAAAGGCATAGTAATTTTTATTGATTAATTAAATAAATATTCGGTTAAATGATATTCCAATTAATTTTGCCATATAGTATAGTATAGTAATAATTATAGTAACAAAATTAATAGCTCTAATAATAGAGCGACTAAAAATAGATAAATTTGAAGGGCTACATTATAAGCAATTTATTGTTAAAAGCAATATCTACCCGTGAGTAGGTAGATACATCTTTTATATATTGTTATTTAATAAATAAATAAATTAAATAATTGTGCAACGTTCAAAAATCAAAGTAAAATATTTTAACACACAACAAATAACTTAAATATTTAACGAAATCTTAATTGAATTTCAAAGTGGTAACAAAAAACTTTACACTATGCAAATGATGAAGAAGAAGTTGCAGCCCACCTTCTTGACAAACATCTCTTGTTTTATGTAACTTAAACCTTTCGTGTTGATATTGATGCCTTGGGATCAATCGCATTTATATAGTTGCGAAGATCGAAGCGCAATTTCGCATACAATACCACCACCGCATTTATGCGTTCGTTCAAATGAAGTCGCGCATTGAAAGTCTGCTCTATTATAAATTATGTTTTGCAAACAATTTCATATATACGCGCAGGTTAAAACTTTTACATGGTTTCAATTATTTACGTCACATTAAATAAACCTCGTCGCCCAAACACAACAGCAGCACCAACAATAACACAAAAAAATTATTTACTTCGCATAGATGCGTTTAGCAAGCGTTTTTGAATTCAATTACACACTACAATGGGGGCATGTTTTTGTTTTGAAAAACGTTTTGCCGAATAGAGAGCTTCATTTCGTGCAACAATATCATTAACATCAAAAGAAATACCATGAAAAACCACTTGTAATCTATATTATTATGCGTAAAAAAGTGGCTGCCAAATTTATGTTATTTACTTTTTATACTATCAAATTATACGTCTATGATTGAATCAAAATATTATGCATAGAAAGTTGTTGCATGTGCCACGGAGAAAAAAGTGTTGCCAATCGGAATTTCATCATCTCGTAAAAATTGCCTCCAATTCGCAAAATTCATATTTTTGTGGTTAGTCGTTCAATATAATGGCTGTGCAGGAGATGGGCGATTCGTATCATTTTTGCAAAAAAAATGCAAATCAGTGAATCTCGATCGTTAAAATGACGATACACGTTACAATATTCCAGCTATTTGCGATGCGAATCGTTGATGTATTATGTATCGCACAGTTGAAAAGTATAGCCGTCTTAGAATGCGCTTTTTTTCCTTTTCCTGGTTTATCAAAAGGCGTTTGTGCTATTTTCGATGTTTTTCAAATATTTATGTAGCAAAAATACTAAAATGAGCAAATAATTTTATTCTTTCTTATTTCGTTTTTAACAATTTTTATGTAATATAGAAATAGATGAAAATGTTATAACTATATTTTTCTCGTTTAAGTTTTTTTAGTCTTTTAAAGGTTATTTATGGTTTATATTTTTGTTTTAATGCAAAAACAAACAACATTTCATGAAAATCTCTTGCAAATCTATGTAGATAGTAAATATTTATGAGTGTTTCTTTATCGTCTTGAAAAATGTTTTTCTCGCGTTAATTCTAAATGCTTTAAAAACCAGTTTTAATGCATTTGCTTGTATTTACTAATGGTCTATGTAATTGTACATAATAATCCTTGACGATTTCGAATAATATTAAAATAATATACAACTATTTATTAGTAGCTTTCTGGTCGCTTTTTAATGGGCTATTGTTTAAAAATGCTAAAAGTACTTGAAAAGTGCTTAAAAATATAAGAATATTTCAAATACTGTTTAAAAACATTTTTTCATCATCTTAAATAACTTTTCCTGTGTTGTGGTTTTTAGATAATATGTCTTTTATGCTTTTCTTTATTGTATATACTTCTAATAAGGCATTAATCAAGGAAAGAGCTTGTAAAAATTGCCATGAATATATATATTTTGGTATTTAATTTAAATCATTTGTTTTTACTGTGTTTCGTAATTTTACTAGCATCTGGAGGTATTTAAAATGAGATAAGATGATGGAATTTAGAAGAACTATATCATAAGCAATTTTAAATAAAAACTTATAAAATTTAATATATATTCTATTATTGATACGATGTTGATGCTGTTTTGTTTAGAGGAATTGATAAATATTTATATTTATTTATCTATTATAGTATTATATAATAACCTTTAAAGTATTGCAAATTAAATATTATGTAAGTTTACTATATTCTTGAGGCATTTTGTTGTAATAACAATTTAACTTAGGGGAACCGACGGAAATGAAAGTCAGTGAATAATGAGAGTAGGCAAAAGATAACCAAACCGAATGGTACTATGGTGAGTATTGCATAATGTAGTTATTTTGGTAAAATGAATATTTTTCATACATAATTTTGATTCCCATTACCCCAAAAGACTAAAAGTTGAAATTATAGAATATATATAGAATATATAATGATGTTTTCTTAAGTGAATGCCCATTTCCTCCGATTCTTCAAATATTTCAGCAAAAACCTATAATTGTCCCCTATAGCTATATAATACCTGATCGAAAGATTAATATGAAATTTGCTGATTTCCTAATTTTCAATCAATCTAGTTAAAGTTTCAACAAAAATTAGTACTACTACTAATATTGATTGTCTGAAACAGCCCATATTACGATAAAAATATACAAACTTTGATGAAAACCATGCAGCTAATCACTAGCCATGACCCAAACGACACATCCTCTCTCATATTGACTAAACTTGTAATAAAGAATCTGTATATATAGAATAAATAATGATGTGGTTTGAGCTTTGGGGCATGCAATGTCCTTGCCTCCGCATATAATACTATCATAATTTAGTAGCTACTCGTTATGGAGCTGCTCCTCGATAAATAGATAATATCCTATTGGCATTTGATTGGCGGCAAGAAGGCCAAAATTGCCCTGGTGCTCCATTCAGCCATTCACATTTCCGGCTTTTTATATAGTGTAGTGTAGCTTTACAGCCCGAACGATGATATTATTAATAAATTATCGAGCATTTTTGATCTCGATGTGTTCGTATATATGTATGTATATTTACAGAGGGAATCATTGCAAATGGGTTTTAAAAGCAGCCAACCATCTGCGAAATATTCTCTCGATTGCAGCACTTAA
>JARJDW010010382.1:0-10995 GCA_030264715.1 Adinopsis sp. GC000173
AAGCAATGGTGTACTAGAAATGGTGGTGGAAATATGTTTCTGAAAATATGTAAGAAAATTACATTTATATTTTAATAAAATTCTCGTTGATTTCTTTTATAGAAAATAACACAAAGAAAACAGCGCAGCGAAACGAATCTAAAACTTGTATATACATTTATATAAAATTACCATATTCGTTGTTGTTGCACACTTTATCGAGTTATTGCTCTTTTATACGAGGTGCGTTTGACAAGTGGCCAAAAGAAAGAAAACAGCGCAGTGAAACTAATGTAAAAACTTTTATATTTTTATATAAAATTATCATATCCGTTATTATTCGACATGATATCGAGTTATTGCTCATTTATTCGAGGTGCGTTGAACAAGTGGTTGTAAATTACATTAATTTTCGAGACTATCATATAAGGTCTGTCAAATATATTTCTTAAAATCTAAACATGAAATATGTAAGAAAACCACATCTATATTCTTATAAAACTCTTGTTGATTTCTTTTATCAAAAATAAAGGAAGAAAACAGCGCAGCGAAACGAATCTGAAAACCTATATACTTTTATATTAAATTGTCATATTCGTTGTTGCGGCATACTATAAAAAATTATATTGCACATTTATACGAGGTGTGCTTGACAAGTGGTTGCGAGTTGTTAATTTTTAATACACAAATCGATAGTGCCATAAATGATCTTCCAAATATATTTCTTAAAATCTAAATATAATTTGTAAAAAAATCAAATTTTGATTTTTATAAAACTTTTGTTGATTTCTTATATAGAAAAAAGTTGTTGCTCATTTATACGAGGTGCGCTCAATATCAACAATATTATATTAGATTTTCCGGATGTATTTCTGCAAATATATGTAAGAAAATCACATTCATATTTTTATATAAAACTCTTGTTGACTTTCTTTCAATTTTTATATTATATAGAAAATAACAACGAAAGAAAACAATAGCGCGATGCGAAACGAAGCTAAGAACTTGTATATTTTTATATAAAATTATCATATCCGTTGGCATTTCCTTTAGCTATTTTATTATTTGATAAACCATAAGAGTAAAATTGAATATCTCAAACTATGTAATAAAATAACGTTTGCTCGGCTTGTTTTGTCTTCTTGAGGATGGAGGAAGAAGTAATATTTTTAGTGAAAATATTACGTAATTTTCCTACAAATGCAAAATTTGATATCTGAGGTAACGCGATTTTTCGAACGTTGTTGCACCAGCCAGCCAAACAACGGGAAATACATACGATCGGCAAATCGAATTAGTTTTTCATGAAACCTCCTCTCCACTACACTACTCCACTTGTTGTGCTTAAATCAATATTTATTTAAAGCGTTGAATCAATATATAGGGATGAAATTCATATACGGTGAAATGATACACTCGATATACGACCTTAATCCGTTCGAGAGGTGCGGACGTACTTCGAATCAAGTCTTCTATTAAGAACCAACGCAAATATAATTAATCCGGATCTATCTTGGAACATTGTAAGAAAGATTTTTGACAGGCTTCTAAAAATTATAAAAAATAATCATAGAATTATAAGAACAATTGAAATATCACTCGAATAATAAATAATATTAATAAATTTAGCAAAATTGATGTTTTTTCTGCATGTCCATTTTGGTCGTATATCGAAAAGGCAGAGGAATACCAAATTGGACATTTTCGGAATTGACATAGGTCCAGGTTCTATTCTAGTGCAAATTTGTGATGATTTAAGTACTTAGGTTTGTTGTAATTTTCTGCATCGCATGGAAATATCGCAACAGGAGCGATTAACCGAACTGGAATACTCCACACGATCGTATAGTGAGTTTTTTCACCTTATGGTAAATTTGTGTAGGCCTAAATGATTTTGCATTCTAAAGAAATGTAGTAGCAACCGTGATATTTTACAGCAATGGATGTTTTCTAAATGGTCGTATACCGAGGAACTATAGTGCAAAATTGTGTGACTATAGATTCTATGGATTCGTTGTGTTTATTAGCATCCCACAAACATTTGTAACAATTTACGTTTGTATCAAATTAGACGTATTCCGAACGGTCGTAAACCGAGGTTGAATTATCATGCAAATTTATATAGATTTAAAAGTCGATAGGTTTTTTGTAGTTTTTTGTATCTCATATTTGCAGCAATTGATGTCTTTATTGAGTTACAAACGGTCGTATACCGAGTTTGAATTGATGCGCAAATTTGTGCAGATTCAATTAGCAATATTTGTTCTAATTTTTTGTATCCGATAAAAATATTTCCAACCATTTTCATTATCATCGAATCGGACGTATTTCGAATGGTCGTATATCAAGGTTCAACTGCAATCAAAATTTTTATAGATTTAAGAACCTAAATAGATTTTTTGTATTTTTTACGTGCTAGAGAAATATTTGCAAAGTGAAAATTTGTATAAATTTAAAAGTTTATATACATTTTTTGTATTTTTACATCCCATAGAAATATTTGCAACAATTTTCGTTTTTATAGATCGGACGTACTCCGAATGGTCGTATAGCGAGGTTGAACTGAAGTCAAAATTTATATAAATTTAAAAATCTATATACATTTTTTGTATTTTTTACATACCATATAAATATTTGCAACAATTTTTGTTTTTATAGATCGGACGTACTCCGAATGGTCGTATAGCGAGGTTGAAGTGAAGTCAAAATTTATATAAATTTAAAAATCTATATACATTTTTTGTATTTTTTATATACCATATAAATATTTGCAACAATTTTCGTTTTAACCCAATTGAAATTATTGCGAATGGTCGTATACCGAGATTTAACTATAATGCAAATTTATGAAAATATAAATAACTATATTTGTTGTACTTTTTGCATTCTATAGATATATTTGTAACAATTTTATTTATATTTTTTGTTTTGGACGTATTCTAGATGGTCGTTAATCGAGTTGTCACTCTTGTACAAATTTTTTCTAGATTTAAAAAGTTAAATTGTTTTTCATGGAATAATATAGTAAGCGTCGTGCAATTAAACGTATTAATCACGATATGGCGGCGCTGGGAAACTATAATTTGTTAAATCATACATATTAATTAGTAAATCGTGTTATAATTGAATTTCCAAATAGTACAAAATTGTAACATGATACAACACATACATATTTAAACATCGATTTTGCACGCGCGCACCACCACCACCCCCAAAACAATAATAATAATTATATTAAATAACATCTGGCCGCCGAGGCCGACGCCACGAAAATTTATCGCTTTTTCACAATTCCCAATACGACGACGCAAATATCTCTCTGCGTAAACCGATTCACCTCTTCACCACCACCACATCGAGATTTTTCCCTCCGCCGCCTTCAACATGCGAAGATTTATTCTCGCACCATCTGCGTAAAATATTTCGCGCGCGCAAAAAATGTTATTTTGTTGTTGTTGGTTTTTTTCTTAAATAATATAAAAATAAAACATTGAATTCGAATTCGTCGATCGAGAGAGAGGGGGGAAAAATATGTGCGGTAATTTATTTTCATTTCTCTTTCGACGCAGCTAAGCAAAGCCATCGATACCGCCACCACCACCACTAGTAGCAATTGTTTTTTTTTTCGTCTCGGCGAATAGTATCTGTATAGGTATACTATCTATATAGATACTTTTTTTTCCGTTTCGTTTTGTTTAAAAGTCCACATTAATCTGTTTGAACGTATTCCGCTCCTAAATTTCGTTTGCGTGCTGATAGAAATTGATCACCGATACATTTTATCTTTTTTCCGTCCGTCGTGCGGAGGCAACGCTTCGGACAATTAGATTCTATTTTCGATGCCATGCCATGCCATAAAGCGTCGCTTTCCATTAAGCAACACAATCACTTCCACAACAAATCGCAACGAATTGATTTTCGTTATAGGTTTTACGGACCTCGTTTAATTATAACCCTTGCAATCGTATTTATTCTTTAATAAATATTAGTTGTTAGTATCAACGCTTTTTAAAAATCAATTATTTAATTTTATTTGTAACCGATTTTGTCAAAAGTGATATACGAGGTGTGCATGTAAAATAACGACTGTTAGTAATTAGTAATTTTTGCAATTTTCTTCTTTGTTTTTTCTTTAATTTTCGGCATTTTCCATTGAAGCGCTTAAAGATTTTCATCAAAATTGTTAGAACACATTTTTTTAGAATTCGTGAGCACTAAAAATTAGTAATTACTAAAAGTCGCTGATAAATCGGCCATGAAAAATAATTAAATAATTAATACCGAAAAATATGTGTAAGCTAATTACTAAAAGTGGTTACTTTACATGCACACCTCGTATATCACGCCCGATAAAATCGGCTAACGAATGAAAAAAATTAAACATAATGAAATAATTAATGCCGACCCGACCGAAAAACATATCTATGATAATTTAATTCGAGCGTTGCTGGAAAATAATTAAGTAGTAAGTGAGGTGTTTTAATTAAATCTAGTTTTCCAAATTTGCATAGAACGATAATAATAAACATCGTAAACATTTTTACGATTATTAAAATTCAGCAGCGCGCGGGTATAGAGAAAAAAAGAAGGAACGAACGAACGAACGACGGGAGAGAAAAAAATTTGTTTGCACACGTTTCTATTTCGAATATGTAAGCAATTAAAACTTTCCCCTCGCTCGTCGACGTTTTGCCGGCTGATGCACGCTTTTTTTCCTCTCTCGCTACTGCATACTACCGTACCCCGACATTCGTTTCGCTTTTATTGTTATTAAATTTTAACGGCGTATGAAACGAAAATTTGCAACAACTACTGCATGCAAAAACTAAAGCGCGCACACGTAGAGCGAGGAAAAAAAGGCCGGTCGGTATACCCACGTTGATTTCATTTAATAATCATCATCATTCGCGTTTTATGCGCAAGCAAGCAAGCAACAACCAACCAGCCAACCATCAAGAGGGTAAATGGGAAAAAATCGACTTCAACTAAATTTAAACTAGCAGAGCAAAGTCTATTTATTCTATTATCGGACTTTAACAGCAATTATCTTGACGTTTCGAACGTCGTGTAAGAGATTCTTAACATTGTTAGGTTAGTTCGTTGCCGAACAGCAGCGAAAACTTGCTGCTGCCGTTCCTGCTGCCTGCTCGTCGCTGCTATCGATTTATTATTTAACTAACAACGGTGAAGGGAACAGTTTTCCAAAGCCAGCACACAATGGATGATTGTTTTAGATGTAAATGAAAAGTAATTTTTAATTATAATCGTATTTTTCGGCACATGCATGTCAAAAAGTCAATTTTATATTAAGTATTGCGTAATATTTTGATTGTCCGACTTATACTTTTTAATATCTTCACGAAATTCTGAAACATTAAATTTTGCAATGAATTTTTCTTTGCGTTGGGAAATTTTTGGGATTTTGTTTCGATTTTTCTTGGAACGTTTTGGTAATTTTTTATTAATTTTTTTTCAGAATCGATTAAAAACTGCGTTCTTCTTATTGTTTGAACGATTTTGATGAAAATACTTAAAATTTTTGATGAAAAATAACAAAAATCAAAGAAAACTCAAATGAAGAAATCGCGAAAATTTCTCTCCCGCAAAGAAAAATCCATTCAAAATTTAATGTTTACGAAAGAAAAAAAGTGGATCACTAAAAATATTACGTAACACTTTATATAAAATTAACTTTTTCACATATACGTGCCGAAAACTACGATTATAATCACTAAGTATTGAAAATTATGATTAACAGGGCACTGTCGATAAGTTCACACACAAAACATTATTTTTTACTAGAAATTAGATGTGATAAACGTCTTGGTAGAGTATATATATTGTATATACGAGGCGCCGCCATCAATCAGCCGTCCAATTAATCAATCAACGCCGCGCGCGACAATCATTTAATCATTTAGCGCGCTGGTTGTTTTGCTTGCTGCGAAGAGAGATGGAAAAATAGCGCGCACAACATGCCGGTTGGTTGTGCAGCGGCTAAAAAATTGCGAAATAGCGTGCCGGCGCGCACAAACCGACCGACCGGATATTTTCTTTACTTTTCTCATGCTGCAACAACAACGCGAGCAAAAAGAACGAACACACACACACAGATAGAAAAAAAGCAGCAGCATATTCGCTTCGCATTATCTCTGCGAGTAGATAAAAACAAAATGCGATTTTGGTTTAGCATTGACCAGCAGAGGAGGAAAGTTTCTCTTCTGTGTGTCTATGTGTGTGTGTGTCTGCTTCGTTGTTTAGCGATTTTTTTTCTTCCTTATGGAACAGCAGCGAAGAAGTAAAGGAGAGACGGAAAAAACTTTTCCTATTCGAATAAAGAATAAAGTTTTATTATGCGAGCTGGCAAATTCTATTATCTCGCTTCGAACATTTTAAATATATATATATGTATGTATATACGCGGTGTTTAGTGCGATAAAAATGTGCGAATGTCGTTAATTGGTGTAAATTTATATATGAGCGTGCTGGATTTCAATAAAAAATTATTTTTATGTCTCTTTAACATGTTGTTAACTTAACACATATGTTAAAAAGTTAAGTTTATAAATACACAAGCTAATAATAAGTGTTTTGCAAACTCACGTGGTGAAAAGTAAATTAAAGATCGTCATAAATGCGTATTGCAATCATATCAGTATCATCGTTGTTGTAACAATAAAGGATTGGCAATTATTTTAGTTAAATATTAGATAAGATTCCGATCGACAAATAATTTACGCATATAAGATTAAACTTATCCAATACACACGGTAGAATTGGATACGAATACATAGGATATAATTGAACGCACCTCGTATAATTAGTTGTTAGTAAAATATTTGATTTATAATAGACAAGTAATAATAATTTATCGTACCATAAATAAATTTCTCACTTTTTTCAGATTTTATAAATGATTTTGATTTAATTTAATGGCAAATTAATAATTTATTTAAAGTTAAAGTTAAAAAGCTTTTTGCACACATATATATGTAATAAAGAAATACAATGATAATATACCTATTATATACATTCATTTGGGTGCAAATATTAGGTACTATTCTCTATATTATTGAAAGCAGCTCGTATAATAAAATGTTTTCAAAACATTTGATACATAAAGAACGAGCATTAATTAATGAAAATTCACACAATAATATGTTTTTATACTATTTGAAACTTGTATGGACGATTTTGCTTGCTTGTGCGAATATATTTAAATTTAATTAATTTAATGGTAAATTATTTACTAGTAACATTAACTTTTTAACACACATGTATTTAAAACAAGCCTTTTACACACGCACATATGTGCAAACCAGTAAATACAATGATTATAAACACTCTAATTATAAACTTACTATCCTGTATATTATTGAAAGCACCTCGTATAATAAAGTGTTTGCAAAACATTAGATTCACAAAGAACGAACATTAATTAATGAAAATTCCGCATGCCGAATATATCGTACAATAATACATATATAAATGTTTTTATACGATTTGCAGATTGTATAAAAGATTTTGATTGCGCGCGCGCCCGTGTATTTTCATTGAATTTAATTGCAAAATAACTATTAATTCGGGTGGAAAGTTTTATATGCGAAAACATGAAAATGCAACTCACCTCAAACTAGAAACTTTTTGTGGGTGTATGTGTGTTTGATCTGTTTTAATGCACAGCAATTTTAGCTTTTTCACCCGGCACTGTTTTCGTCGGACGAAAAGCTGTTTGAAATTATGTACGGAATAATAAGCGATCCTTTCAATTCATCACGCCAAGTATTAATTTACAATATCTTATTTCATATGTTTTTTAATGGCCATTAGAATGTTGTCAGGAAAAACTTCAAAAGGTCTTACTGGTGTACTTAAAATAAGAGTAATTCGGTTTGAAATACGAGGGTTGTTCGCTAAATTGGTTGGATTAAGAAATTTTGCATAAAAAAACTTTCTTGAGGTATACTATTTTTGTACAATGTTTAGACTTTTGTCCTTATCGATTTTATAGACTGAAAATAATTCTTCTTTATAGAAGGATACAGCTAGTTAAAAAAGTTTTAACTATACATCTTAACAAATTGAATGTCAGCTGACTATAGAATGAAAAGTTTACTTTATGGACCAACCTCGTATTTTCCAACTTTACAATACACACCACAGCTTGTGAAACTTTTATATATGAATGCAAGCAAAAAACTACGTGATTTCCCCAAACAGAGTGACTTTTTGTAGCAAAACTTCCGAATATTTTAAAAATCTGTGGGCAGCATGTTGCTTTCGAAATATTTTTACCATAAGTCTAATCAAATTAATGATCAATTACAGTTGAAAGTAGAATGAGTCAATTCTACTTTCATGACAGCCCTCGTATTTTGCATCGCTATAATACCTGTTAGTACCAAAATATTTTCACGATAAATCTAACGTAGAACAAGCCGTTTCTTACTTTCTGGTCAACCCTTGTATTTTGTAATGCTACAATACACACCACAGCCGCTGAAACTTTTATGTTACTCCGCGTCGTCGTCATGCTAAAAAGTTGATGTCTTTTAACAGTTAAATTGCGAACGCGAGTAAAAAAACTATATATATATGTACGTGTTTTGCCCGAAAGCAGTCACCTTTCGTCGGCAAAACTTGTGAATATTTTAAAATCTGTCCGCAACATTTCGTTTTCGCCACCATCTCTTCGTGTCGTTGTCGTCGTCGCCGCCACACAATGTGAACATTCTCACTGCTGCACTTATAATAAAATTAAATTTGCATCGCGTAGTAGTATCGTTGTAGTGTTGTTGTCTTGTATTCGCGTTGTCATCGTTGTTGTTGTTCTTGTTGCGGTCGACGTCTGAGTGTGCCTGTGTGTATTTGTACCATTGCGTTCGTTATCGAATAAACGTCGGAGGAAATAGAAATAAAAAGCGGTGTTTTATTTTTATTCCTCTTTGTTGCTTTTTTGTTTCCGCACGCCCTTGCAATGGAATCAAATGGGAGAATTATGTAAAATTAATGAAATTATCTGGTGGTGGTGGTGGTGGCGAAATGGTGAATGATCGCTCCCGAAAGATGTGTGCTGTCGTTTTATTTTTTTTTCATTGCCAAATTTTAAAAATATTTAATTTTATTAATTGCATATCTACGTGGAGTTAAAGTTGAATAAACTTTTAATTATTGCGTATTTATGGCCTATATTGCATTTATACGAGGCACGTCCGATTAGTTGAATACAAGCCTAGTAAAATTTTCAATCCAATATTGATTTGGGGTATGAGTTAAAGAATTGAACGCATCAAACACAAACGTTGGATGAAATAAAAATAAAGAGCTGTGTTTTATTTATGTGTTGTTTCTAAGCCTTATCAATGGAATCAAATGGTTGACTTATGTAAAATTAATGAATGATTCACTTCCGTGAGATGTCCTGTCCTTTTACTCCGCTAATTTTATTAATTGCATATTAATGTGCTTCATTGCTTGTAGACAAGGTGCGTTCAATAAGTTTTGTACAACTCTATATATAAACACTAATCAAATTATCAAGCACAATCGATTGGATGTTGTGTGTGTGTATGCGCAATTGACAATCCATTAATTTTTTTACATCGAACGTAATAAATTCAATTTTTATTTATCGCATCGCAACAACACAACTAACAAATAAAAAAAAACTGGTGTAATTCAATAAATTTCCATTTGTTTTATTTTGCGTTACACACATTATAATCAAAATTAATTGCAATCACAGCGAAACAACAACGTATAGATAAAAAAAAACACAAAACAGAGCGGGAAAAATAAACCGGACGTGCAACAATTGAATTAATCTAACTAAGTTAGTATAGTTGGCAGAAAAAGTTCGCTGCCATTTTTTCCTCCTGCGCGTTCCTCTCTCCCTATTTTATTTATGATTGAAATAAAAACAAACAACAACCGACGTCTATAGTTACCACCGATTTTCTTCGTTTACTACCTTACGAACAACCGAAAAACTTTTATACTATATATATATATATAAATTATTTAATATAATTGGATGGAATAAAATCGAAATAATTATTTGTCTGCTCGATTGCATCGAATTAAAATTTAATCAAACAATTGCAAAACTACACACTTGAAATTGGAAAATAATTGGTTTAATTGCACAATTGTATACAATTCGTCGGGTTTTTGCTCATTAATTTCCATCAATAAATAAAATATAAATTGCGATTGTGAATAAAATTGATGATCGTTATTTTTAAATTACGCAAAATCTATCTATAATAAAAATAAAAAACTGTTGTATATATAAATATTTTCTATGCTTTTTGTGCAACTAGCGCTTAATTAAAACATTAAATGTTATAGTATCTGCAATATAATAAATAAATTTAATGATCGTTATTTTTGAATTACGCAGCGGATTTGTTTAAAATGTAAAATATAAATATGTTTGATGTTTTTTAGTAATTTTTACTAACTAGCTTAATTTGTAAGATTGTTGCTCATTAATTTCTACCCAAAATTAAAATATAAAATGAGATAGTGTAATAAAATATTTTAATGAACGTGAATTATCGATTGCGTAACATATTTATTAAAATAAACTACCAATATCTTTTATTTTTTAGTTTTTTTGTGAAAGACTTACTTTTCTCCGTGAAATTCCGCTTTTTATAAAGCTTTTGTCTAATTAGTGTTGATATACAAGCCGCATACAATAAGTTCATACATAACACAAAACATTTTTTTAATATTTTTACGAAATTCTTAAACATTAAATTTTGGATGGATTTTTCTTTGCTTTCTTTGATCGTTCTTTCTGCATTACTTATCAAATTTCTTATCAATCTTTATTAAAATTGCTTGAAAATTGAGAAAAACTGTGTTCTTCTCGTTTGTCGCACAGTTTTGATGCAAATCTTTAAATGTTTTGTTGGTCAACACCGAAAATAAAAAAAAATCAACGTAGAAATCGCAAAAATTTCCTCACTCAACGAAATATCCATCCAAAAATTTAATCATCATGAATTT
>JARJDW010010390.1:0-13365 GCA_030264715.1 Adinopsis sp. GC000173
ATATATATATTTGCTACGTCTTATCGTTGTTGGAATGGAAACATTTTGGATTAAAGTTTTATTAAAATCGTTGTGCCAGTAATGTTCGCCATAAACATTTATAACATTTATATAACTATAGTTTATACGTAATTTATGTTGTTTATAATGATAACAAAAACAATAGAACAATATAATAATTTTTACATGCGGTTTCAAGACTTATCATTTTATCATCAATTTTAAGAACATAAATTTTCTAAAATCGAAATTACATTTGATATTTTAGAAAAAATTATACAATCAATTCTAACAGTAAATAAAACAAATAGCACGACAATAATTTAATTATGCAAAATTTATGTAGCAAAATTGCCATACGCCGTTATGTCAAAATTATTAGCTCAAGTCAAATAAATTACAGCAAGTAGATTTAAAAAACGCGTTTTTTTTAATAAACAAATATTTGCTTGAATCAGTGGTCGTCAAACAACTGGAATTCGGCGAGTGTAAATTTTCCATTTATCACGTTTCGACTGAATTCCCTATATTTATTCATTAAATTTTCTCAAATTTATGCGTTTTCTAACAATATTTCGATAAATATTGAGAAAATTTGTAATAAAAAAGCAAACCTATATAAAGAATGCAAAAATCTTACAAAAAGGTATAAAAAATACTCAAATCTACTGCCTAATTAAATTAAATTTTAGTCTGTGAGAAAATTTAAATCCTCTCGCAATATGAAAAATATTGCCCATCCCTTGTCTACAATCTACACTTTCTTTCAAAAAGGTCTCCAGAAAAACTATTATAGCTTTAAGTGTTTCGTGAGTCGATCAAGTTTGACGATCTCTGACTTATATATTAATAAATTGATGACGAATAAACTAATTAGGAGATCCCCGCTAAAAATTATACTCGTAAGTAAGCAAATCGTTGTTTTAACATTTCTTTTAATAACACCTCCATGCCTAAAGTAACGCAATGAAAATGTATTACACAGAAAATTTATGCAGCATCACTAATTAGAAAATTTAATAATAATGAAAATGATTTGTTCGGCCAAATTGTAATTTACCGTAAAAACTAAACTACAATGCTGTTGAGCAATTAACTTGTTGTTGTTGTTAAGATGGCACCGATTTTTTATAACACTTGCTAAGAAATAATAATAATAATAATAGTAAAAAAATAAGGCCAATTTCGAGTAATTATTTTTGTTACGCCACTGAATGTATAATTTCGTTAATGCTCAAAAAAGTATTAATTTGTGATTCGAGACATCTGATGGAATACTTTCTATATGTATATAATTGGTGTTTAGGCATAGTCAATTTAGATGTTCAACTTTAATGCTTGAAGCTTCCTGTAATTAAATGCCTCATTTGAAATAAAGAAGAAGAAGAAGAAGAAGAAGAAAAAAGCACAAAAACATAACGTTTAAGCGATACGTGCGCACTGATAATCAATCTTTTAAATGACAATTTAATTCGTTTGATCGAATTGATTCATCTTTATAACGCCTCGCATTTCATTGTACGTTGTGACAACTTTTGCGACTAATTGAAAACGAATCACCTATCAATAAGCAATACAAAAAGCAGCCACAGCTCGTATATAGGTACATGAGAAACGTGACATACGTGCAGACTGAATTTCTGGCTGAATTCTGATGATGTGAAGAGTAGTGTGGTGCGACTGTTGGCTTCTTGCAATTTAATGCAAATGTATGCAACTCGCCCTCTTGCAATAATAATTAATAAGTGAAATTTACCCACGCAAAAGACGATTCCCAGAGCTAAAACGCCTCTTGCAAGAATGAATGAATATATGTGGTTACGTTGTCTTTCTTGGTTACACAACTATTATAAACATCTCTCCCTAAGCCATGCACTACAATTCACTACTATTTACAGTCATGTATCCTCATGACAACATTCGATTAATATTTTTTCGGAAAAAATTTACATAAGATACCTGTATGTATATAAATGTTATGTAATTCTAGCTATACAGATGAAGAAGGAGAAAAAAATAACAAACAATAATTTGTTAATTTTATATTTTAATCCGTGTTGGTATGCGCAGTGTCTAAAAATAAAATTAATTTTATCTACTCAGCTATTTTGTATTATTATAATTTCACCAATTTTCCTTATATGAATTTAATAATGATACCATATTTGGATGCATACGTGCAAATTACGATAATTATTAAAATATTACATTAATTGTGTTAAAGTTATTTGTGTAAGTAAAAGTATCAGATTTTCATAATAAAGCGCTAAAAAATATTTCATAACGTTGTAGTAGTAGGTTGACTATGTGCTTGCTACAATCACTGCAAAGATATTTTTACACTCGCACTATATGTGTTAGATTTAAAACATAGACGCTTGTGCTTTATAAACAAATAGTGAACATCCTGTATATGTTACAAGAAATATTCCTCAAATTCTTGCACTATTTATGAACGGAATTAGAATATTTTAAGGCATTCATTTTAACTTTATAATTTGTTAGTGTAGCATATTGTCAAAATTCTAACATTTTTAAATAATGTACCACAAATATTAATTTTGCACCAAATACAATTTACTGTCAAGCAAAAAATCGCAAATTTTAATTTAAAATTATAAAAAAGCGTAAAACGCATAAAAAGTTATTGACAAACAAGTAATAAAAATTACTTAATACTTCGCTATCAAGCAAAATAAACAACGCATTTGATTTTTTTATAACCTCATTTCAATTTGCTTTTACTTCTTGGTCAGAATTTTAAAAAATAAATCAATATTTGACTGAATTATTACTGCGATAAGTATATAATTAATAAAATTTAGAAGCAAAGATCTGTGAAATTCAATTTGATAGAATTTTACTATAACTACACGTTTTTGTTTTGGTCTGAAAATAATAATTAAGTTTCTCCATTAAAACTTTAATAAATCATAATAGAAGTTTTCCTATTATTGTCTAATAATTTTTAATGTATCTCAGATTTCTAATATTATTAAGGTGGTCCGTTAATTAAAACTTCCTTTTTAGATATAGTAAGATATTTTCACTTTTCTTTATTTTGAAATATATTTTTCTATGTACAGCAATTTTGCGCGCAGCTCACAACACACAGCTAACCTTTATGAAATAATAAATATCAATATTAAAGTTTATGTTTAGATAAATAAATTGGTATTCTAAATTATAAAGCAGCGTAAAATTGAAACTTTCTGTATAGTAGTACAACTTTCCGGCCGTATAATTGTTTACTAAACAAATAAATTATCACGTTGTAACTACTTTTTAACAAATTAATAAAATTACATATATATTAATAAGTAATAATCTCGACTTGACATATTTTAAATGTAAAAATATATAATTTTTTGTTGCAACGGTGAGCCAAACTTGCCTATTTTGAATTTATGCAACATTTTAATAAACTTTTCAATCGATTTTTTCGTATTGATTCATTAAAATTGCTTACTAAACAAATAAATTATCACGTTATAACTACTTTTTAACAAATCGTTATAAAAAATATATCAAGTATTAGCTGTAAATTAAGTAAATTAATAAAATTATATATTAATATGTAATAATCTCGACTTGACATATTTTAAATATATAAAAATATGTAGAATTTATATGAAAATAGTAGACGACTTATAGTTTTGTTTTGTTTTGATTGAAAAAGTAGACAACATTATTAATGAATAATTTACAACTAATTCAATCTGGTAATAAGATAAGCCTATCTGAAAAGAAGCTAGGAATCTTGGATAATATTAATCTTTAATCTTCGAGTCGAAACTTTTTTGTAAGTATAATTAGTTTCCAATAAATTGTTTCCTAACAACCTAATTTCAATATTTAATAATGATTATACGTTAGATGCCAAAGCATTGTTAGACTTTTCGTTTCTTCTTTTTTTTTATTATTTTTATTCGAGGAAGATTGTTTTTTGGCCGAATCATTTATTAGGTGCTTAATTTTAATTTCAAAATAAATGAGATTCTATTATTTTAAATATACGCGGAAAGGTTATTTTCGATGAAAAAAATTAATCATAATATAACATATTTTGTATAATAAATTTTTAATTTAAAATATTAATTTAATCGATGTAGTAATTAATTTTAAATCCCATTTATTTTAAAATAAATATTATGTGAAAAAAATCTTACAAACAACCTTCCATTAACATTTAAATTTATATATTGTGTTAAATCAATCATTAATTACACGTTCAATTTGTGTTTAATCATAATCTTTATAAAGAAATGTTCATGTATCAAATAAAGCAAATTACGTGTGGAAACATGCTGAAATCTAAACGAATCAATAGTGCACTGCAGCGAATAAAACCATAAATAGTAATAATAATGGGAATTTGACATTTAAAATAAGCAACAACTACAAAAAAAAATTAAAATTCCATAACCTAACTTAAAAAGATTTCATAAAGATATATGTGTAATGTGTGTGGTTTAGATTTAAGTGTAACCTTCTCCGAGGCACACACAGGCAAGCAAGCAAGCAGGCAGGCAAAAAAACAGACTCATCTAATAGCCTTCATTGTCTTTATCTTTTGAAAAACAATTTTGTAGATGATAAATTATAAACTCCATCTATAAACTTAAATTGTAATTAATCTTACGATAGTTGATAGTTAATTTATAGGCCACCTTGTATATGTCTCAACGTGTTGTTTATGATTAGTTTTGGTACACCTACACACATTTTTTTCGAAACGGTAGTATGGATGTGTGAGTGGATGATAAACCTGCGTGCAGTTTTTTTTTCTCATTTTACTTCTCATTCGAAATATTTATAAACGAAAAGAAAAAAAAAGAAGATCGCAATGGGGCGTGCCCATATATGTGCACATAAAAACAGGTTGTTTGCTTCTACAGGTGTGTATTTGTAGTGAGTTGAGTAACCAACATCATGTTACTGCGGCTGCTGCTGTTGATGATGATGATGATGATGATGATTATTATGATGATGACATTTTGTGACCTAAGAGAGTTTTGCTTTCTCGTCATTGCATCTTTCTAGGTTACGTAATGTGCACTTCCTTTTTTGATATAAAATCTACGTTGCATACTATGCCCTACTTTTGGGCTAGCTTATAGCTTACCTTCGTCCTATTAAGGGGTACACTAAAATCCCAATCGGGCGCCACAAACAGGTACCCGCTGCGGGCAATCGAGCGACTCGCCTGCAACACAGAAAAAAAACACCAAGTGAGTAATTAAAAAAAAAAACAAAAAAGAATAATAAATTTTATTTCAATTTATTTATTATTTATTATTAATTTTGTTTTGGTTGGTTTGGTTGGGATGAATTGATGGAAAATGCTGAGAAGAAGGTATACCATGACACAGATTCAGCGATGATCGCGCAGAGAGGTTTACAAGCGAAGCGAAGAGACATCGCGCGCGCAAATTGCTCCAGGCTACATCTTGCATACCTTATCTAACTCACCTGCTACATGCTAATTAACATCTCGCAAGCGCGCGCGCGTCCCGCACGGAATTTCTTCCTACACGTAACCGATTTTACGTAACAAATCTTCATTACAATAATTCAATCACATAAAACATTAAAAACAACTGCGCGAATCCTATTTGTATAATACGATAACTCTTCTATCAAATGCAAAAATCGTTGCTTGTTGTTGCGCGCTTCATTTGCATTTCAATTAGCATATTATTCTCTAATCTAGAAACCATTTTGAGCTATTTTATTGCTGAACATCTAATAAAACCAGCTTTATCACAACTACTTAAGATGCTTTTATTAATAATAAATTGTTTTTGCCGGTTTGCTAATATGTAAGTACGTCCGTCCGCATGTGTAAATGTAACAAGATCGCATGATGCTCTCGTCTGAATTGTGCCTGGTCGTGTATTATTAAGGTATTAAAGTAGGTGCGTGCTATTCGTTTTTGGTATTGTATGATTGACCAAAAATGAAAATTTGGAACGCACGACACGACGTGTTTGTACATATGTACGCGTACACGAGAATATTTCGATTTATACAACATATAGAAAATTGATTATTATTATTGGTGCTTCATTAGGAACGATGAATAAATTATTATATCGCTATCTAGGTCGACGTATTAATTGGGGTTAAAATCAATTAAAAATGCAAATGGACGAAGTGTGTCGTGACTATACATATATATTTATATATTTATTCGCACATGTAAACGACCTGCCTACTTTTTCGATTTAGTTTTTAATTTATTATTATACAACAATAAATAATAAATAATAAATAACAAAAAAAACACTGTAGTATCGTATTGTTATTGTTGATAAAATTTTGTTATGAAATTACCCTTTCCTGTATGTTGTGTATGCAGCAACAACATGCATGTTTGTATTTACTATGTTGTTGCTACAAAAAATAAATTGATTTCTCAGCTGAAGTTGACATGAGTTTTTGTTGTTATAAATGGTTGTCTGGAACTGATTGGGAGTAGATAGAGTTATCTAATATACTAGAAGTGAATTTAAGACTTCCATTACAAGACCTGAATAAATCTTAGATAATCCTTCACCAAATTCTTACTATGACATATAAAACAAAACAGAATGTTATCTTTCAGAAAAGCTAATCGGCTATTTTTTTACCTAACCAAATATTTAAATAATCAACTATATACGTATAAAATGCGAGCAGTATTGTAGAATATTTAGGTATGTAGATCATTTATATCGATTACAATTTTAATTTTGTAAAAGAAAATTTATATTTTGCGAAATGCGTGTGTCATTTGTATTTTTATAGTTTTTCATGAAAATTAGTCAGAGATTACAATCATATTCGTGAGAAAATAGTATATTTATGAAATTAAAGTGTTAATTGCATTAAAATACTCTAATTCATACAAATTTTTAGTTAAAATTGGCCGATGCAAATAGGTTAAAACGTTACTACAATAATACAAACATATTTCATCAAATTCTTACTATGAGATATAAAACAAAACATAATATCTTTCAAAAAGCTAATAGACTATTTTTTACCTAACCAAATATATAGGTATGTAGATCATTTATGTCGATTACATCCCGATTTAATAAAAGAAGCCTTATTATTGGAAAAACTGGAATTTATATTTTACGGAAAGTGTGTGTCATGTTTTCTCATAAAAATTAGTCAAATCAAATTCGCGAAAAAATAATTTATTTATATAATTAACTTATTAATAGCATTAAAATACTCTGATTTATCGCAAATTTTGACTTGACCAATGCGAATGGAGTAAAACGTTACTCGCATAATAATACAAACATATTTCAGGTGCAAAAATGCCATGCTTTCACACTTTTTTCTCCCAATCGAATGTAAAGTAAACTTTCTATTGTGTTGATTTTGTTTCAATTGTTCCAACGTTGTCAATTTTTATAGAGAAAAATGACTTATTGTTATTTGAATTGCTGCTACTTCTACGTCCACTTAGCATATGTATGCATATGCAAATAACAAGAAAAAAATAAATAAACAACTTGCATATCTATAGTCAAGTGTAAATTTGTTTAAAATTGCAAATTTGTTAGTGCATCCTGCACGTATAGCTTGTTACTTATTACAAGTATTATTAATTCAGAAATGAAAGATTGTCTACCTCTAATAACCCTTATTAAAACAAAGTTTTCATGTTTAATTATTTATAAATTTCTAAAACGCTGTTGTACATCGTTTATTACAATAATTTGTAACAATATTTACACGTTCGATATTTTTAGTTGAAATAATAGCCGCATTTATTATTTGTTAATTACAAGCATTAAGTTAAAGCTTAAATTCAAATTTCATGTAATTTAAAATGCAGCACCGGCAATTTCATATAATAAAACATAGTAATCAAGTAGAAATAATGGTAAATTTCATTAGAGTGAACTAATTTATAGTTTAGAATTTGCAAGGTATTCGATGGCTGTGCGAGAGCGCGCTAGAATTTATCACAACATTATTAGAGCGTATCTTTGCAAACATTTTTGATGATTGTATCTAATAACGAGAGACAATATCTTCCATATATAGCAACGGCGACTATTAACTCTTTTTCCTTATAGAAAATGATAAAGTGTAAATAATTCAAGTAGTAATTTTGATATTGCCAGCATAATGTTTTCATTTATTCCATCCACATTTTTATTTCGAAATTCCTACAACTTGTGAGCAATCACTCATAATCTTGTTAAATAATCTACGATACAACCAATAAATGCATTAAGAAGAAAAAAACTGTATTGTGTATTAGCAAATGTCGTCGCTTTTAAACAATTCTTCTCACGTCTCAACGTTCGCTTAAAAATGGCAATGTTTACGTTGACATCTAGAGTAACAGGCAGGCAGCTGCGAGGTGAATTTCTACAATTCTTCATACATTTTTTCCTCTCTCGATTGATTTACTAAATAACAAACTATGCATTAAATCATCCACCATGCCATTTTAATAATATGAAAGTTATGAACGAATAATTCTAATTGTAGCCGATTATGTTTCATTATGATGTTAATTATTTTAATTGTTTTTATATTTCATTTGTGCCTACATGCTATGAATTGCATTCGCGTTGTTTTTAAATGCGTACTAATTAAGCTCCATTTTTATATATATGTACGTATACGAACACACAATTTTTATGCTTCCATGTCATGCAATTATAAAATTATTATTAATATATAATTTATCGTTGTTGTGTGTGCAATTGTGCAATTACAAATCGCATCAAATAATTAGCTTAATCAAGTAAATACGCATAAATATTCATGATTTGTAGCATCGCGAAAATGCAATTTGATTTGCGCGATTAAAAAGTGAAATTATTTTAACATACATACAAATGCTTAAATTAACGTTATTAATTGAAATGAATAGACAAAAAATTAGTTTACATTATTTATAGCCGAGGCGTTTTTAGATACATTAACAAATTTATAATTTTGTGTATTCGCCTTAAACTTGTTGACCAAGCTTCTATTAGTCAAATAGAATATATCAAATGCTTTTTCTAGATTCCAATTCTTGATTCTGTTTATTAAATAATTTGATACTTCAGTTTTTGTAAAAAAAGCCTAAAAGGTACGTGGAATCCTATATCAAAGAAATCTATATTAATTTCATCATCAATTATTTTTTTAATAAACACATGTTCGCGATTTCTCTCAATTTTTTTAAATTACCATTTTACCTAGGACGATATTATTGCCAATAAAGTAATTTTTCGAAGTTTTTAAGCTATTTAAATTCACAAGTTTTCTAAAGTCTTAAAATCAGTAATTTTTTACCGTGTTGAATGAACATTTAAGATTATGTATCGATTTAAAAACCATATTTTATACTATTTTATATATTTTTTCCAACACCCAAGGTTATAATCCATACATAGCAATAATTCATGCTCAAAAAATATATCTTTTAAAATATAAAATCTGTAACTAATCAAAACGTAACACTTAAATTTAATAAGTTAATTTTAGCAAAGAATGAAGCACGCGACTAATTTGTAACTTGAAAAAAATATATAACAACTTGTTTCTATTCAATTATTTTTTGAGATTGAAATATATTACAGATAAATTTGAAAATTTTACGATTAAATGTGTTTGAATGTAATTTCGTTGGAGCGGTTTATTTTAAGTATGTACAAAAGTTCATGCATTAAAAATAGCCGGTAATTAATATTTTGTAATTGGATGGAGGCATTCAATTGCATATACTTCATTCTATTAATGAAATAAATGTAATTGGTTTCGTATAGAGTTCGCATTCATTCATTCATTCTCTTCAATGATGGTGAGAATTTGACACCAAAACGTCGGAGAATAAAAAAAGATGTAAAAATTATGCCGCTGATTTATTCGCGATTAAAATGAATAAAAAACAAAAATGTCAAGTTTCTTTTTTTCAAACCGAGCCACAATCTAAAACACTCTATTCTAAACACGTTTCAAAAAAGAAATTATATAAAGTTTAGCTTTACTTTTACCTCTACTCAACTGATTATTATTGGGTAATTTGCCAAGCGGTGATAATGTTAATTTTAAATCAGCGTCAATAATTTAATGATCAACCATTAATTTTAAATCTAATTAAAATATTAATCTTGTAAAACGTAAAGAGGCCACTTGAGCGAAAAAACACGAAAATTAGCACTCGAGATAGATTTAAAGTAATTTAAATTCAAATAGCGAGGTACGCGTTTCGATTTGAGAAATAATCAATTAAAAAAATGGCGAGCATGTCAAAAAATTAGCAATGAATGATTGAATCGACGTTGTGTTGTTCGTTTAGCATTTAAAAAACTACTCATAAAGCTAGCATTATATATGACATTTACAAATCATAAGATCAATGTATTTTCCATAATATATTCCATACTAATTGAGAAATAAAAATTAAAGATTACATAAATGATAATTATGTATTGAGTATGTTGTTTTAAACGCGTTACAAACATTTCGAAAATACTATAATTAAATGCAAAATATGCTGTGTTACAACAAACGAATGAAAAAAAAATTGATAACAATTTCATACATTATATTATCTATCTATCTGTGCATATAAGTTAATTATGTGATTTGATGTAATCAACCTGCACGTTTTTTAGAGTCCAATATATTATTATTACTACTTTCTTTAATTATATTATATTATTAGTTCAATGCACTATGATGCTTGGCCTGCAAAAAAAATCGTTGCCGCATCTAATTAATTCATTTAATTATTATAAATAGTATAACATATACCTATATAGTATTGTTGTTGCTGTTGGAGGTAGGTAACACACCCAATGACGACGTGGAATGATTCGCTCGAAAATAATATATAGATTATAATTTCCACATTTCGTTGTATTATTACTTCTTTCTCAATGTTAATGTCAATGTCAGAATAAAATTTGATTAAATGATGTGGGCGTAGTTCATGAATATATAACTAATACTATGCCTGTTTGTAGCCAAGCCAGCTAGCTTTAATTTCGATATTAGATATTATATTAGAAAATCTCAGTCGCTTTCAAATTGCAAATAAATGTTCTATGTAGCGAAAAATAATTAATATTTTTTTCATCTAATTAGCGATAGTAAATTAGATTTTATTAACGCGATTGGCACATTTTTATGCAAATTATATATAGAATGAAAATGAAAATAGATTTATTTATAGTTTAATTTAAATAATTTTTATAGAATATTGATATAGATTTTATAGAATTTGGCCAAAATTCAATGTAAAATTAAAAGCATCATAAAAGCATTGCAAATATAGGAAAAGAAAATTAATTTTTATTTATTTTACGAGTAGGTATATCTGAGTATATTTGAAAAAATTAACATAGCGTTAATCAACAACGCAAATATAATTAAATATTTTTTTATAAATTGTCATTCAGACATATCAGATATATTGATTGAATTATATTTGAATATTTCACATGCAAATGAAAATAGATTTATTTTAGTTTATTAAACGCTTTAATTTAAATAATTTGTAATGAATATTGATATAGATTTTATAGAATTTATACAAAATTCAATGTAAAATTAAAAGCACCATAAAAGCATTGCAAATATAGAAAAAGAAAAATAATTTTTATTTATTTTACGAGTAGGTAATGTATTTATATTTGAAAAAATTACCATAGTGTTAATTAACAATCAACAACATTTTTATTTCAATAAAATTGTTAAATGTCATGTAAACAACGCAAATATAATTAAATATTTTTATTTATAAATTGTCATTCAGACATTATTTTAAATAAAATCGCAAGCAATAAATTTCGAGTCTTGTATTGAAAAGTACAATATGTTGATTGATTTATATTTGAATATTTCAAATACAAGTGGAAATAGAATGGACGTATGTAAATTCGATATAAAATATGTTAATTTTACAGCAACGTAAAAAAATTTGCATCAATTGAAAGCTGGTCTAAATTTAGATACAACAACAACAATGATTAGTTTAAATAAAGTTTTAATTATATTTGAAATACTCGAACAATAAATAAAAAAAAGTAACATATGTAAAGTCATATTATTAGCATACTGGTAAATTTAATATTAAAATTAGATACTAAATATTATTTCAGATTCGGTATGTCTTTGCATATAATCAAAATGTGTTGATTGATTTATATTATAATTACATAAACATATACCATACATCGAGACATTGGACGAAAAATATATCACTATAATTAAAATGGGCGACGAAAAATGCAAATTCGCAAATCTACATTGTCTGGCGATCGATAGAAATCAGCAAACCAACATTTTTTTTACCTCACCATTCAAATAAATATGTTATATGTTAATTGATTACATGTAGAAATTGAAAAGACATTCGGACTTGACAAGATTCTAATCATTGCATATAGGAAAAACGTTGAATGGTTTACGTTACAGCTGAGAGAGTGAAATAATTTTGCAATCACTTTTCATCTAAATTAAGTTTTGCATTAATCAACTGCAACTCCAATTTGAGATTTGATTATTGAATGCGGAATGGAATAATTGATTTGGCGAAACATGTTGCTGCAATATTTTCACAAATTGAGATGTTTCGAGAAAATGAAACTTTCCATTCAGCTAGAGTTATTGCTAAATACAGAAAATGCATTCAAATTATAATTATGTTTAATTAAATGCATATTAAATGGTTTTATCTTTATCTACGTAAAGATTTTGAGAGTTTCATATTTTTTTTAAGAACAATTATAATAATGAAGCTCACAAAACCATTAACAATAGTTAATTTAATATTTATAAATAAATTTTACAGATAAGTGATAACAAATGCAAGGAAATTATATTATTTAAGCGTAAAAAGTAATCAAATTGATTTATTCAGTATATTGTTAGAATGATCCGGATTAGATGAATATAAACAGTCTGTGGGGAAGAAAAATCTTGTGAAAATCAACTGTCCCATTTCTTTGCCAATAGGGATAAGTTGTCTATGAGCTCTAAAACGGCAACAAATTATCGAATAAACCGGTGCATATTTTATTTAATCAAATCATTCTAACTAATCCACTATATTTATATGTAAGTAAGAATATAATTACTTGACATCTTTTGTTCTGGTGTAGTATTTAAAGAAATTTAAAAAAAAAGTGAAATTTTGAAGTAAAATTTAAATAAAGATCTTACAAATGAAGAAATTTCTAGTAATTAATAGCGCAGATTTTGAGTGAAAATCGTTGGATGAAGTCATCTGCCAACACATAAGATATAATTGAACAAATTGGTATAGAACATCGTAAAAACACAAAATAGCAATTAATTTCTTTCGACGCCACTGCTTCTTCTTCTACTTCTTCTTCCAACATTCATTTACAC
>JARJDW010010395.1:0-50054 GCA_030264715.1 Adinopsis sp. GC000173
ACTGCCGTCACACGCGCGCCCATTTAAAAAATTTTTGACCCAGGAAATATTTGTTCAGGACGTCATAAACTATAACATATCAAAATTTCAGAAAATTTCAGTGAGGTCCAAAATCACAATGTTTTGTGCGGGGTCCTTTTGTATAAAGGGGTATTTCGGCATTCTAAAACGATTGCCGTTGTCGGTTGCTCGAAATTCCGCATAGGAAAAAAGTTATAGGGCATTTTATGGTGAAAATTCTGGTTTTTCACAAATTTTCCCTAGTTTTTTTCATTTTTGGGCATTTTTTCGGACTCCTTTCGACGGGGAATTTAATCTTACATAGAATGCAACTCTTATATCAATCGATTTCATTCATTTACACGAGTAAAAATATTAAAAACTTGCAAAAAACGAGCAAAATATACGTGGTCTATCCTGAAAAACCAAGATGGCACATCGATTTCGTTCAAATTGTGTATAAAGGGGTATTTTGTCATTCTAAAACGATTGGCGCAAACCCCAGGCCGGTATCTCTCATAGGAAAAAAGTTATGGCAAAAAGCCTGAAACTTTTCGGATCGAACAATTCACTTACGTTACGTTAAATCCGAAATGCTGTCGTCCCTGCATACTTAACATCTGATAGACCAGAACGAATACGACGCTAAACACGGACAGATGCACATTCAGAAGATAATCGTAGCACAGAAACATCTTCGATGTCTGATTGAAAATCCGATTGATCAAGCGCGAATAGCCTTCAATGCACGCATTATTCGTGCCCGCATCGTCCAGCATCGTAACGGTATCCGAGCATTGTTCGTCTTCGATGCGCTGCGGCATCGAGTACTCGAGATGGGTGGCGGTGAATTCGTCGACGAGCTGCTTTGTGCGCGCGTGCATCGAGACGGAGCGATAGAAGTCGGCGTTGCGAATGATGAGGACCTCGGTGTGGAGGGCGGCGCGGGCCATCGTTGTTTGCCGCCAATATCCCAATCTATAAAAAATAGATTAGCATTATACGTGGGTGGTCTAATAAGTTACCGGAAAAACAAGCAAAAACGGAAGAAAATTTTAAAAAATGCATAAAGTGTATTAAATATGGAACTTCAGTGTTATACGTGGCCTGTCTGAAAAGTTTCCATAAAAAAGGCCATCGGAAACTTATCAGGCGAGCTACGTAATTAGGTTCAAATATGGATTGAAATACGAGGACGGTGCAAAAAGTCACCTTGTGAAGCAACCAAACATGCCGCCATGACTAAAATTCGTCAGCTTCGTGTTCGCAATCGAAATCTCCACCTTTCCCCGCTTAACCAAAAAGATCTTATCGTGCACATCGTTATGCCGGACAATAATCCCGTCCTTGCGATAGAACCGCCTCGACATTTGCCCGCTCAACGCGCGCAGCAAATATTCAGGCGCGAAATGTAACAGCTGCGCATTGTGCATCGCGCGCCGATTAAAGGCGAACGCTAAATCTTCGTTGAGTTGCGGCGTAAAGCGTTTCTCAGCCATTTCCAACGCGCACGATTCCAGACTGCGCGTCAAGTATTCGTTTGTTTGTAATGTTGATGTGATGTATTGCTCTTGTAGCGATTCATTGCGTGCGTATGCTTTAAAATTGAGCCGGTCGTTTTGTAATTGCGACGTCATCAGTTCTTCATGCAACTAAAAGAAAAAAAAAAGAATAATAATTAACGTGTCATGCAGTTTGTGTACGCTTGATTATCCGGCATGTCTTTATTTTCGCGCTGGCTTACCGCATAGCTGACAAGCTGCGACAAAAACGTCCAAAACACGAGCAGAAAGAAGATCGTCACCGCGAGATAGAAGTAGATCAGCGTTTCGTTAAATTCGCCCGGTATCATTGCGAGCGTATGGGTGAGGTAGCAGGTGATGATGTACAGGTACAACACTAAAACAAAAGTCTAAAATATACGAGGTCTGTCTGAAAAATTTCAAGCTTTAGAATATAATTTAGCCGCATTTTCGTGTTTTTCTTCAAGATTTACTTACAGACGCTCCATCGCGTATTGACATCGATATTCCACTCGATCCATCCTTGCGGTTTGCAGTGATACCCGCCGGCATCGTACTCGCACACCATCAGCATCAGCACATTGGCCACCACGGCGACGATGATCAGGATCTTGAGCGTGGTGAGGATGCGCGTCGCATTCATCTGCGAGATCATTTCGGCGCGCGCACATAGATAATCGATTCCCAACATCTCCAAGAAAAGAAGAAGAAAAAGAGATATATAAATATACGAGGTGGAGCTTGAACGTTACGAGAATTGACTGAAAAGTTATTTTTTGCAACTTTTCAGTGCCACCTCGTATATAATAATCAAGCATTAATAATCATTTACCACGCGATAGAGTTGAAACGGACGTGAAATCAACAACATCAACGCTTCGAGCGCAAATCGTTTTTCTGACGGAAACAACCAGCTGACTTTGAGTGTCTTAAACGGAAACGCGGCCCATACGTCCAGATAGAACGAATGCCGCACGTAATTCCACAGCGTATCATGCGCGTTCGTCACCAGCGCGCCGTTTTGATTGAAATAGCGCAACTTGGCTTTGATCAGGATATCGATGTAGCATAATCCGTCGAGAATTAGGTTAACGATCTGCACCTCCTCGTAGTATTGATAGAAGATGTTCGCATATCCGATGATGATCACAAATTCGAGTAAAGCGAGCAAACATCTCAACATTTCATAAGCGTAATACCATGTCGTATTCGGATTGATCGTCATCGTCCACAATGACGCCTCGTTTACTATGACGTCGTCGCCTTTGGAGGCTGGACGCTCGTAGACAAACGGCGTACCGTATTCGCGCGCCGGACGTTCGACGCGGAATCGCATGCGACATGGCAGACGCGAGATGATCGATTTGTTTTCGGCGTAATGTTGCTGAAAATACAGAAAATGCATTAAATATGGCACTATAGTGTTATACGTGGACTGTATGAAAAGTTTGCGTTAAAACCAAGCGAAGAACGTGGACTGATTGATAAGTTTTTTCATGAAAAATCGCAAACTTTTCGTTCAGGCCTCGTATAGGTGCCAGGTACCTGTACGGCGGTCATCAAATGCGCATAAAATCGCTCATCCGTTTTCATGTAGTTCAACATGCGATGATACGGAATGATGATCGCATCGACCGACGTCATCGCACGCACCGTAATAAAGCATTGGACGCGATGCAGCACTTCGACGATCGGGAAAACGTCGCCGGTTTCAAGTATGCGCACATTGGTTCCATTCTCACGATCACCTACCAAAAAACTGTTGATTTGATGGACTGATCTGATGATGGATCTTCCAAACTGATCTGATAAACTTTGTTTTTTTTGTGAAGATTTTCGTAAGTTTTTCTTGTCTTGATCTAATGCAATGAATTAGTTAACTGATCTGATAAACTTTTTTTTTACCTGGCACGATTGAATCGCACGAACAATATCCCCGCTTGACAATGTACACATGCGAAATCAACCGATCGCGTATCGTAATGTACGAATTCTTCGGAAACGCAATCAGCTCGCTGATGCTGGCAATCTTCTTCAGCAACCAATCATCCGCATCGGCAAACAGCACCGTCTTTACCAAACACTTTACAATCAGTTCATCTAAGATGCTTTCGCGCAGCTTGCCCGGCATCTCGTAGAATATCTCCATCGCATCGCGCTTAATCTGATCGCGATTGTAGTCCCAACGAAAGCCCAACATATTATCGATCCGGTATAGCAATTTATCCTGCAATTTATGTATTCGTGCGTATTTTAGCATCGAATAAAGGAGAATTTTGTGGCCGCGCTGGTCGTGCATCGCCCAGTATTCGGTAGCAACCAGGTCGCTGATGGCGAGCGAGGCGATCACGTAACCGACGTACATCATTACGGTCATTATCACTTGATCGTAGACGCTGAACGCAAAACTACAATAATTTGTAAAGTACAGTAACGTAATAGTGCTGGTCTGAAAAGTTTCAAGCTTTTTCGGGTTTCAAACTTTTCAGACCATCCTCGTATTCTACACTAACTTTTCACCGCTACCGGAACGCTCCAACAGCGACGTGGCGACGTACATGGTGCGCACCACATCCGTTACCCTCTTGCGATTGTCGATAAATAGCGATAGATGCTTGTTGTACGCAAACCAAGCTACAAAATATACGTGGTGGGAAATACGAGGCGAGTGCGAAAAGTTACCTACATGTCTTAAAGCACTCGGCGTAGAAACACGACGTCATATACAAGAAGCATGTCGAGATGTACACGGACAGCAAGTGAATCACCAACCATTTGAACATCTTGATAAAACGGATATTCGTGCCCAGTTTACATTCGGTGCTATGAATCAGCGCGATCAGCTTGTAGCATTTCAAAATGCGCGGTATTTTCAACAGGATAAACAGTTGCGGATCGCGGCCGGTGATCAGCGATACGTAATCGTAGGGAATCGTTGCGAGGACGTCGATTTGAAACGTAAACTGCTTGATTCTATGAGAAAAAAAAATTATTTGATGAACTGATCTGATGAAGTAATATTTACCTGCCGAGTAAGATGTCGCTAAATCGCACCACAAAGTGATCGCGATCTTTAATAGCGGTGGTCAGTTGTAGCGCGACATCTAGCAGATAAAAAGAATCGAGAATCAGCAGGACGACTGTCAATTCCGTCGAGATGTTACGCTGGAAAGCGGCCGAGTATGGAATGATCAACGTCTCCAAACACACAGCACCTAAAAATAGTTATTCTATTACCGCACTAGTATCGTAAAGTTGTTATTTACGTTACCAAGACAGAGCATATCGCAGAAATAGCGAAAACTCGAATCCGGATTGAATATCACTGGAAACGTATGCGTCAAACAAACCGCTTCAACCTTCAAATCCATCTCATCGCTCAGCACAATCAGATCTAAAAACTTCAACGACGCATCCAGCTGTCCGGGATATTGTTCCTGTTGCAAAAAGCGCCATCTGGTCTTGATGCGGCGAATTGGACGATCTTGTCCCAAATTTTGTCGGCCATCGCAAAATTTGTGATCGTTGAGACTACGCGCCGTCCGAATGCGTTCTTGTAACGATTTCAAGCAATCGCGGGTGTGATTGCGATTGCTTGATAGAAAGCGAAAGAAATTCGCCAAGGATAATACGTGTAGCTCACAATAAGTGGCGCAGCGTAATCGACAATCACTCCTAGTCACCATTAGGCAACTGATTTCGCTCAGCACCGTACCGGATGAGAAACTAATCACCGGTGATTCTTCATCCTCCTCGGATAACATCTGTACAATGCCAGATGCAATATAGATGAGTTTCGATTTGATATCAAGCGGTTCGTAGACGTAGTCGCCGGGTAGAAGGAATTCGGAGGTCATACGCATGCATACGTCACGCTTGAAGGTGAGGCTGGTGTGGCGGAATAAGCGCGAGTGGATGAGGGCGTCCCAGAAGATGTCCAACATGATGTCTTTCTACAAAAAAATAGGAAAAAAACAACAAAATTAATGACCATAAAGATCATTGAGAACCAGGATTAAGGAATATGCTTCCACTGTCTGCAAAAGAGTCAGAACTACAAAACATAGAGATGATGACACTCGGGAACTAGGCTTAAGGAATATACGTGCTTGGTTCGTTAAGTTTCTAGCCAAAATTGCCGACCAGGACGACGATCACCTCTCCTCCCCTTCTAAAACCTCTTTTTTTACCTGTAGCGAGAGTGGTAGCAATTTGAAAGCCTTTGGCATCTTAGCGACCGCCTGGCGCTGGTGCCAAAACGCATTGTAGAACTCCTTGATGCGTTGCTGTAGATGCTTATCGATGCGCTGCAACTTCATGTAGTAGTAGATATTCTGCAGGCGATTGTTGAAGGTGTAGCGTTTCATGTGCCGAAAGATAGCATGTGCGATGAGATGCGATTGAAAGGTCATCAGCGCCACCATGTAGCTGAGCACGATGCAGATGACGATGAGGGCGAGTTCCCATTCAGTTTCCGGTTTGATTACACCTGAAGAAAGAAACCTTTTTGTTTCACTCCCAATGATCAGACTTCACTTATCATAGATTCTGAGAGGATATCATCAAAGTCTTACCTGCGGATGTGTTGACGACCAAACCAGCAATATACGTAAACGGCACAAAGGCGCGATCGATAAACCGCCCATGATCGTAAAAGTTCCGATTCAGATGCTTCATCCAATTGCTCGTCGCACATCCATAACAGCCCATCGAATAAAAAATCGTCGATAGTAGCGTCACATAGATTAGTACTAAGCTAATTTGATAAAAGAACAAAAAGAACATTTCGTTAATGGCTAGAAAAACAAGAAACAAATTTTAATTAATTTTGATGATTGGAATGGATGATGACGTATTACCGGCCTCGCTGCGCTTCATCGCAAAGAAGAAAAAGATCTGTGGGATGCGTAGGAATACTTTCATTTTGAATAAGACATTCATCTGCACCGATGTGGAGCCGAACAAGATGAATTTGTAGATTTCGTAAAGGGGAATTAGTGAGATGAAATTCAGGAAGAGAATGATGAATGGGGTGCGTCGGATGCAGATATCGCTCTTGTGCGATGAAAAGTTCCTAGAAACAATTAAATATTGAGTGCTTTAGCGTTTGCCGACATTCTGAGTCTAAATAAGAAGCCATCAAAGACACCAGGTGGGGCATAGAGACATCCAGTCATATATCCTTAGTAGTATAAAGCTGCGATGATGTTGAACGTGTGCTCAGCAAAGAACATCATCTCCAGCACATAGTTTAACATCTCCTGGTAAGACATTCAGGCCTTCTTTCATGCATCTCAAAGCCTCACCTCATACCAACTGGAAATATGTTACTTACCGATGGATGATGTTGAAGGCGACCTCAGCGAAAAACACCATCTCCAACGCATAGTTCAGCACCTCCAATTCAGCGTAAATCGGCCCGTTGAGGTAGCAGTAGAGCAACATTACGTACACCACATGCATGACAATCACCGCCGTCACGCAGCACTCCCACGCATCGGAGTGCGGCATCATCAACAACTTTGAATACCTAGCACAAACAAATTGAAGTCATTAGATTGGAGGATGATGATGATTAGGATGGTACATTACCGATTCATCATTGAGGCCTCAAGAAAAAAAATATTGCCTCGGATTGGGATTAGAAATGTGTTGTTGCCATGACAATTAGAGAATATTATATGTTATGTCTGTCATCTTTCATTGAAAATGCCGTGTCATCAATCATTGGAAGAGGATCAAGAGAAAGATGTCAGCTGTTACCGATCGACACCAAACAAAACACAGCAACTGAATAATATTCGTTATCCATAACGACCAACTAATTTATGTTGTCATTTGTGTGTCATCATCCATCCTTGGCACATCATCATCATCCAGCATGGAGGGCAACAACAAGAGTATGTCCTCGCGTCGTGAGGAAGACGTCAAGAATGGAATGCGTGCGTTATTGCGCGTGCCAGATGATTACTGCTTCAAGACGGCGATACTGATCAGCATCTTTCTGACGTACATTTGTGCGATTAGCGATTATGCCAACATCACCGGAATTGAGTATCAGCCGATTAAGCTGAG
This sequence comes from Adinopsis sp. GC000173, assembly GCA_030264715.1. Lineage (NCBI taxonomy): Eukaryota > Metazoa > Arthropoda > Insecta > Coleoptera > Staphylinidae > Adinopsis > Adinopsis sp. GC000173. The sequence continues at coordinate 7,599 of JARJDW010010395.1, forward strand.
CACCGCCGCCTTCGCCAAAGGTAATCAACAGTGGGATAATTTATCTGTCAGACATACCAAGAACCCGTCCATGTAGTAAAAATGCGTTTTATGTGACGTCACAGCTAGACCCATATATCCAGCGTATAATGAGTTGCCTATCTCATTTCAGATATTGTCTTCTCGCTGGATATTCTATACGGTGTCGATCTGATGCTAAGCCTGATCAATTGCACGAAACGACAGCTGAATCGCAGCACCTTTGTGTTGATCATCGAAATATTGGCGTTCATTCCGTATGAGGTGATCTACGATACGCTTGGCGGCAATAACGTCAAAGTAAGACATGTTATTTGAGACTTTCCAAACTGACCTCGTATATTATAAGTGATTGCAACTTTTCAGACTGACCTCGTATATATTTTTTAGGTATACTATACATTTCGCCTGCGCTACATGCTCCGCTTCGTGCGCTACATCCCCTTCACCGCCAAGCAACGCCATCGCCTCCAAACGTATTCGGCCAGCACCACCGTATTAAGCTACATTGTCGTCATCTCATTGCTGGCATTTACCGGCGCTTGTCTACGATTACGTTTAAAGTGTTGGTACATGAACAATCAGGTCGAATTGATTTCGTGCGAGAATTTAAGTGCGTTCGAGTACTTTTTGTCGTTTTTCATTACTTTTGGACAGCTGGGACAAGTCAGCTTAATTGTTGAAGGTGAGATATACGAGGCTGCTCTAAAAAGTTGCAAGTTATAACAATATTTCAGGTACCAGTTTTATTGGTTCGGGCAACGTAATAGCCGTTCTGCAATTTTTCCTCTTCATTTTGCTGTACCTCATCTCCTCAATGATCATCTGCATCGATTTAGACATGAATTCGGACAAGTTTGACTTTGCCATACTCACCGATGCCATACTCAACGAGAATCGCGCGATTAAGAAGACGCTCAAACAGAATTGGACGTTTCAGGTGCGAAAAACATTGCTTTACGTGCCAAAAAGTGCATTTTTCCGTTGCAGGATGAAGGATACATCAAATTCCTGAAGAAATACCTCGCCGATTATTGGAACTACTGGAAATACTCCCATCAATCAACGATCAGCGAACTGGATTACGGCGCCCAAGCCCTTCCCGACATCATCCACACCGAGATCATGCTCGAAATTTGCTGGAACATGTTTAAGCATTCGCTGCTCTTCAAAAACGAATCGGTGCACTTTTTGCGGCATGTTGCGCTGTATGCCAACTATGTGACAAAGATGGAGGGCGAGATACTGTACAAGTATCGCCAGTTGCGGTCCGAGTTGATTTATTTGGTGTCTGGCAATTTAGCGGTGATGTGTAGCGAGAATTCCGAATCGACGCTGATTACATTCACAGGTAAGATATACGAGGTCGGCCCAAACAATTTTCTGACACCAGACATCATTCTAAACCCAATCCAACTAGTTTTAAGTTAATCCAAGCGATAATAGACATTTTGACTGCTACAAATCCTAAATTTTGATGCGAACTTTTGTTAGGAGGAACGATATTGGGTGAATCCACGCTATTCATTCCAAAGATCGGCATCACCACCATCTACTGCCTCACCTCGTGCCAATTCGTCACGCTCTCGATGAAGAAGTTCATACGCGTCAAGAAGGTGTATCCGCAGATCTATGCGAAGCTCAAGAAGCTTGTGGAAGCGCGAATTGGGCAAGCGCAACGGTACGACCAGATCGATCGCCGCTACTACGAGCAGGGCAGAGTGGCGTTTCGCAAGAAGCACATGTCGATGAAGTACGTATTCCTAAATCATGAATTTTTTAAGCCCAAATCTTCAAATTATTAGATTTATCAAACACGTGATGCGCAAATACCTCATCTCGAATCAAAACCGCACCGACATGGACATTGTCGACATTCTCTCGTGCGATCGCGTCAACCAGGCGACGATGATGCGTCAATCTGTATTTTGCACCGACTACCTGACGATGTATCGCGTCGCTGATAACTTTGACAAGGCGGGCATTACGCATTTTCTGCAAACTGGCATCAACTTCAAGATTAACCCGAATAGCACGCTGATTTCGATTTGGAATATGCTGATATTTGTGATGATTATGTTGACGTGCGTTGCATATCCGATTGGCGCTACTTTGAATTCTTCCACATATGCTGAACTCTATGACACGTTAATGACGATAATTTCGATTTTATGGTTGCTGGACTTCGCTTCATTCCTGTTTATCGCCAAAGTCGATACGGAAACGATGCACACTGACTTGGAATACATTTTTAGGTACTTGTTTACAATGCCAAACAACTTTTTCCTCTGATGTCAAAATCGTTGCACTGAAAATTGAAGATTCCTTGAATTTCAAGGGATTTTCGATTAATTTTCAATTTCCAAAGACAAAGCATAGGGCAAATTAGACAATTTGCGGATTAGTGAACTCCTCTTGAACTCAAAAGTCATGGTGTTCTATCGAAATCAATCAAAACAAGACAAAATCGCTGAATTTCGAGTTTTTGGGGAAGGAAAAAGTTGTTTGTTGATTTTTGAAGTGACGGGAGTGAATTCTAGATAATTATCCTTTATTTTCAGAACAAGCGTACAATCAGCAACGTTTTGGATCGACGCAATCTGCTCATTTCCCACCGAATTCGTAATCAACATCTTCCAAGGCCCATTAACTCCTACCACAGTCAAAATGCTTCAGATAAATCGGCTGCTAAAGGGATACAAACTGATTGTCTACTTTCAAGGCAAACAATTTTTCGGATCAAAGGCGTTAATCATTGCTTACATCTCAAAAATGATATTTTCTTTTTTCATCCTGACTCTAGTTGGATACTTTATATTCTACATGAAAGACTACGCGATATACATCGATAAATCGTCGCTGGGTGATGCTAATTCGCATGATAGTTTTTTGGTAATGATCGTGTTTATTCTGCAATTCTACGAAAGCACGTCATTGATGACATTTAAATTACACCAACCGATTGATATGTTTCCGCTAATTGCCCTCCAATACTTTGTACTACTTTGGAAGCTGGTAATTGTAACCCAGGTTACTGCAGCTGTATCCTTGGCATATTTCCCAACGATTGAATACGAAAATCTGGTTGAGGATATTAAGCGCGTATTTACTTTGTACAATTTTGACGCGAAAATTCGTCGGAAGATTGTAAAATACCTATACTTGCATTATACCTTTGGAAAAGGACATTATTTGCTAAAATCTAAAAAATTGGTAGAATTCATGGGACCTTCATTATATCGCATGCAAAGAACAATATCCTACAAGCTGTTTTTAGAGAATTGCCCGTTATTTAAGGATTTATCGCCTAGCACAATACAAAACATTGCGGAAATTGCGCAAATCATGATTATTCCTAAAGGTGAGCTATTGGGATCAGCCGGAGCAAGTCCAAGGGAAATTTACATAATTGTTAAAGGAAAATGTGCTTTTACAACGCCAAGCAATGCGATAATCAAAATTCTAAACACTGGCGAATCGCTGTTATTACTGGAACTCATTAGCGACAGCAAAATTGTGCACAACATCATCACCCTAACCGATTGCAAGTTGTTATGCTTTAATTTTGATAATCTTCGACATAAATTCACCAAATACCGAGCGATTTACGAGCTAATGAATCTGATTTCTGATAGTCTTGGCACTGAGCAATTAGACAAGTTGCAATACCCGGAAATGACTATAACAGAAGACCAGGAAGAAATTTTGGGAAGTTACAAGTCGTATCGGAATGATTACCAAAATTACATGAAAGGGTTTAAAGCGTATAGGTCTCTGCGTTTTTTCTACCTGAAATTTACGTTTCGCAGTCATGGAAAACTGTGGTTTTATTGGGAAATCTCACATCTACTTTTGGTATACCTTAGTGCGTTCATCGGAATCATTCCAGTCTTTATAAATACCGGTATTACATCACCCAGCTTTTGGTTATTGCGATTTTTCGATCTGACAAGCCTTATAGACATTTATCTTCGCTTACATGTCATGTTTTACGATGATAAAATGATTGAAGTCACACATCCTCTTGCTACCAGCTTACATTATTTAAAGACCAGCTTCATTGTCGATCTCCTAGCAACGTTTCCCTTTGAACTAATCTTCACCAATCCAAATCGCAAAATAATCCGCATTGTATTGCCAAGACTTAATAGATATTTGGGATTCTATCGCTACATCGGGATGTTTAAATACCTGAAAGCGGTGTACCTAAGCGAATTGAAACTCCTCAGACTGATCTGCTTTGGTTTTGAAATTCTCCTACTCGCCAATCTTCTCGTGCAATGCTTTATCTTCGCTGGATGTACGTTAGACCAACAAAATTACCTCCACTGCCCGGATCAACTGCCCACCGACTATTACTGGCCGCAATTTATGTCCATCTTCGTCAAAGTGATAAAACACCTATTTCTAATTGGAATCTTCGACGGAAAATCCTCCTTCAAGCTCATCTATAAACTGACACTCATCAATGTCTTGGGTGCGTTTATTGCAAGTCTGTTCGTGGCCCAGATTACCGGATTGACGCTGTTTAGGAATTCTCATTTGACCACGTTTCAAGTGAAGATGCAGCGATTGGTGGCGTTTATGAATATGAGGAAGTTTGATCGGAATTTGAGAAATGAGATTATCAAGTATTATGAGTATATTTGGATGCTGAGAGAAGGTGAGTAAAATTGGAGAGGTCTGAGAAGTGTGTCTGTTAAATGTAAGCGAAAGATGAAGAGAAAGATTGAAGGGTCTGAGAGCTGAACTAAGTGGAAAAGAGAGTCATAGAGAAATCCTAGTTCCGTTTTTGACTCTCCCATTCCTTAATATTAATCAACTTTTTATTATTATTATTGCCCACAGGCAAAGAACTCGGCCGCACCTTTCAATGGTTCAACACCACCACGTACGAACAAATCCTGTACACGCACGACGGCCCTATATTACAAAACAGCATCATTTTTAAAGGATTTCCGAATGTCGTTGTCAAAGACTTGCTCTCCAGTTCGCAACTCGCACGCGAACGCGCATTAATCCGGGGCATTATACTAAAAGTCAACGACGTGCAAGGAAATATTTTTATATTGTTACGCGGCACTGTCGAAGTGCTTGGACCTGACTACTCAAAATTGCACAATTTAAATGCTGGATCGTGTTTTGGATGCTTAGATAAAGTCGCATTACAACGTACAACATTAATTTACGTCGCTAAAACACACTGCGAATTTATGTGCATTAAATCGCTGGCGTTTCACGAGATTATACACAAATATCCAGCGTTTTACAAACATTTCAGCGTGCTGGTGCGTTCTAGCAACTTTGATTACATAAGTTGTCCCTATCACAGCGAGGAAATCAATGAACAATTGTTTAATGTCACTACATTTGTGCATAAAATGCGTGTCAAGCAGCATAAACGTAATTCTGGTTGGATTCTAGGACGTACGCTGTTTAAAATCCATTTACCCAATGAAAAATTTACGCTATTTATTTCAATTTATTGCTTTGTGGCGTTTATGACCGAATGCTTTCAGAAAATTGTGCATTGCTATACAATTGGAATGATTATAATATGCTACATGTTGGATTTAATATTCTGGTGGAAAATTTATCTAAGTTTTAGCACGGCGTACGAAAATGTTTATGGATTGTTGGTGGTTAAACGAAGACTAATTGCACTACGATATTTACGTGACTATACGCAAGGATTCCTATTTGATATGCTCTGCAATTTCCCATTTGAATTAGTAGCGTTATTTGTGTACGATCAAAGCCGTGATTGGACGTGGGCGTATTGCAGAACCAATCGCTTATTGAAGATAGTTTTAGTATTCCGCTTTGTGCGCTCGGTGCGAAATCGATTAAACATTAACGTGCATTTAATACGCGGATTATACATCATGTTGCTGGTGGTTACATTGCAACAAATTAGTATGATGTGTTTGACGCAAGGATTGATTAACATCGATGCCAATACGACGTATTTTGGTGCATTTTTGAACGCTTTAGGTATACAAGTGTATTTGATGTCGCTGGGCACCTTCGTTCCCAGCGATTTATCTATAGTCATCGATATACATACATACTATTACAAAATTATCTACATGTTACTGATTTTAGTAACCAGAATCATTATAATTTACGTCTACGCCGAATGTGTGTCGAGTTATCAAATCTTATACTATTGCAAATTTAGTTACATTAGATTTATGCGTAAAGTATTGGTAAACCTACATAGCAAATCGGTGTCGCAACCATTTATCAAGCGCGTATCGCAATATTTTGAAAATCTGGGCGCTAGTGGACGCAGCGTGCAATTTCCCTCCTTCCTAAAAGAAGCTCCCTTTTATCTTCGAGAAGGCGTGCTGGATTCGATGTTTGGATTCCATTTACGCCAGCATGCAGTGTTTGCCAAGTGTCACATGGATTTGTTACGACAAATTGCTGCAACATTCGAAACATTATACCTATTCCAAGGCGATTATATCACATTTCGCAACCACATCGATTGCACCATGTATTTCATCCACGATGGCGTCGTAGAGTGCCTCTCCAAAGATAACCTCTACTTTGATGTGGTTGATAAAACGCTCCAACGTGGTGATTCGTTTGGATTTGAGCAGATTATGTACTCGAATTGCGGGCATGTGTACACGTATCGAGTCGCCGAGGACGCTACGATGTTAGTCTTGAAGCAAAAAAGTGTCCTTCCATTGCTGGATTTCTTTCCGGCATCGAAGCATTTGATTTACAGCAATATCTACAAGCAGGAGGACACAAATTAATGTTTATACTGTATAATTATAATTTATATAAAACATTTTAATTAATAAACCTCAGTTTTAGTGACATTTTATAATAAACAAAAAATTGTATTTGATAGTTTATTGTATGCAACCACATACACATACACATTTATTAAATGTTTATTAACCGGAATTATATTAAAATTTTGTAATTATTTGGATTTTACTAGCAAATACAAGCGATAAATCTAATTAAATTGTTATAATTACAAAAAAAATTGATAAATTTATGGTATGCAACCAGGTGTACACGCCCTCAATACTTACTGCCATCAAGCAACGTGAAGCTGGCATTTTTTGCAAATTTTGTATTTATTAGTAAATAATAAGCGATAAACACGCAATAAATCGCCACAATCGATCTTACTACGCGTAATTAATTGTGCTTGTGCCGTGCAATACGTCTACGTACGCTACTTTCACCACATTTTCATCAACCCACATGTTGTTGTTGGGACGCTAGATGATAATATTATGGAGAAAAAGACGACGACGACGCCGTTATACGTGATGGGAATTAATGAAAATGGACAGAATGTTTATGTGGATCAATCAGATCCAACAAAAGGGTGCGAATTTGCTGCTTAAATAGTGTAATTTTGTGTGTGGGAAAAACATAACCTCAAAATTGTATTTTTAGATTTATTTTCGAGGAGGATAGCCATTTAACGGATTATAGCGATGAAATGAAGCTGGATAACGGGGTGGATTTGCACCAGACGCAAACCGAACATGATTTGTTGAATAATCATCATATTGGGTCCGATTTGGAGGATACACAGTTGGGTAATGATTTTTTGGCATTTTTAGCTGAATATTAATGCTAAATACCTTTTTTGTAGCAATGATGAATGGGCTAGATGAGGTCGGCAACTTTGAAACGTCGCTGATGAACGAGCTGGACTCGGATTTGCTAACGATGGACAGCAACTTGGAGAGTAATTGCATCATGCAGCATATGGACATACGCGAACCGTTATCGAAGCTAAAACGCTTGCTGGAGCTGCGATTAAATGTCGATTTGGGCGTGTTTCATTTCTGCTTGCAAGGCACTCAAATTGTATTTGAAAAACATAAATTATTAGTGAATTTGTAGTTTAATATTGTTTTTGTAGCTGGAAAGTCATAAGAATTTGGTGGATCAATGCGTGCAAGGTGAAGGATTGGTGCAAATCAACGTGCAGGTCCAAACGCACTTAAAGCGGATTAATATCGTCGATGTTTTGAAGCCAGCTGAAGATTACATGGATTTGGAAGGTACAAATCAATTAGTGCAGCCCTAAAAATTACTCAAAAAAGGCTAGAAACTTTTTATTTGATGATTTTTTGTAGAAGAACAAGTGAGTTTACAAGAATCCACAACGACAACCGCAAGCAGTACAACAAATTCGACGACAACGCAAGAAATGCAAGAAAGTGGCGATGCGAATATAGAAGATGATACTGAAAATGCTCCAAAACTAACGGAAAAGTACAAAAAAGTCGTGCATCAATGGCAGGTGGACGATAATTTCAAGCTGGAACAGGAACGATTGAAATTTCCAACCGATCCCGAGGAGTGGAGTGTTGCGCACGTAAGGCATTGGATAGTATGGGCTGTAAGGCAATTCAATTTGGTGAATATTAAACTATCGGAGTGGAGCATGACTGGCAGTGATTTATTCAAGATGGATATTGGCGATTTTCGGAAGATTGTGCCCAATGATCCGGGCGATGTATTTTGGACGCATTTCGAGCTGTTGCGCAAGATGAAAGTTGTCGGTGAGAAAGAAATAGAGAGAGAGAAAATTGTTTTACTTTGTTTGCTTGTTTTTGTTCAATTTTCTATCACTTTTTACGTTTTTCTTCGGTATTTGGTAAAAGGAGACGGCAATTTGTTACTTTTTTGCTTGTTTCGCTCATTTCTTCCATTTTTTTCATCACTTTTTACATGTTCCTCTTCCAATTATCTAATTGCTTCTCTTGTTTTTAGCTGTGATGACGGAGGAAAGACCGGACAAGAAGCAGCCGAAGCTGATGAAGCACAGCAAGATCAATCGAATGCCGGCGACGAATAATCGCGCCTCGCCGCCACGCTATTTCGACTGCATGAATCCGCTGCGGCCGGGCAATAACGGCCAAATACAGTTGTGGCAATTCCTATTGGAATTGTTGACGTGTCGGGAGTATAAAATGGTCATACATTGGCTAGGTAAGCAGCGAAATGATGTCGTCAAATTGATTGACATTTAATGGAAATTTAATTAAATGAAGCAAGATTTGTGGGTTTTTGATGGTCATTAATTGATTGTGTTAATTTTGTAACAAATTTCTGCACTTCTTGTTAATTTAACTAAAGCCTAGATAGAAATCAATTGAAAAATGTAAAGATTTAATTGAATTTTTAAGTTGTACGATTTGATTTTGTATCAATCAAGTGGTACGTTAGTTTGTGTATCAAATTTCTACATTTTCTAACGAGTTCTGTTTAGAGTTGACTAGAATCTTATTAGAAAAGCGAATGATTTTGCTAATTTGAAGGAAAACTGGATGAAATTCGTTTGAGAATATGAAAATTCAATGAAAATATGACATTTGTCATCATAATCAAAATCTAACCGTATTTTTGCGTAGTTTACAAACCAATAATGCTTTGATATATTAAAAAACGTAACAAAACAAGTAAAATGACTTAAAATCTTTATTTTTATTAACAAATCTTGTGGTTTTTAACGAAGCGAGTAGAAAAATCGCTGAAAACATTAATTATAACCTAAAATCGGATGAAACTTGTTTGAAAACACAAATCGTGGCAAAATTACTTAAAATCTTCATTTTTATTGACAAAACTTCTAGTTTTTATCGAAATGAGCACAAAAATCGCTTTGGAAATACGAAAATTCAATGAAAACGTCCATTAAATTCCAAAATCGGATAAAATCTTCAGTAATTTATTAAGAAATCACTAATAAATGATAACAATCTTGTGGTTTTTAATGAAAATTGGACAAAAATGAGTTGAAAAATACAAATATTTTTATATTTACTTACTGTTACTGTGTGTACGTGACATTTATCATGATCATTCTCATAATTAACAAAACCAAAGCCTACTAATAAATAAATTGATGCTTTTTATGCACACAAAGTTGCATAACAGGAAATTTATCTTCATTTCTTTGCAAATAAATTAATTGTTTTATGCTTTTATGCACAGGTAGTGATGGCGAATTCAAGCTGAATCGTCCCGAGGTCGTAGCGCGTTTATGGGGCGAACGCAAGAACAAGCCAACTATGAATTATGAAAAACTATCGCGAGCATTGCGGTATTACTACGATGGCGATATGATATCGAAAGTGCACGGGAAGAGATTCGTCTATAAGTTTGTGTGCGATTTGAAGCAATTACTGGGATATTCCGCCGTGGAATTGAAGCGATTGGTGAACTTCGGCAACCCGCACGTCGACAGTTAATGTCTAAAAACTGTCAAAAAAACAATATATATTGTGATAAAACGTTTTCATTTTGTTTTTCGATAATTTGTTTCGATTGTAAATAAGCATTTCAAATGTAAAAAATAATTTTTGTATAAATAAGCAGCTGCCTAAAAAAACACGTTCAGGAATATTTTGACGTTGACGTCAAAAACAAAAATTCAAAGTGCTCGCATTACAATACGGTATTAAAAATGATTCAACGATTTGGGGTAGTAAAGTGTGTGGTTGATATGTTGATCGGCGAGGATCCGCAACTTCGCCGTTGCTTCAACACGACGCTTGGTTATTTGAAGCGGTGTGGTGGTAATCAATCAGCACCGGGGGGCGATGATTGCGTGCAGTACAACCCAAATCCGTGGCCGAAAAATAAGAGTGGTGCGAAGAACGGCGGCGGTAGTAATAGTGGACAACAGCTAAATTGCAGTACGGAGGCCGGTAAAGGTGGCAATGATCCGTGTGCGGACATGGATGCGTGTAAAAAGCAAAAGGACGAGCAGGATTTCTGTGAGAAGTTCAGAAAACAGCAGGAGACGTGTGAGAATATGAGGAAACAACAAGAGGAGTGTGAGAAGATGCGGAAACAACAGGAGGAGTGTGAGAAGCATAGAAAAGCGCAAGAAGAGGCCGAAAAGAAGCGTAAGCAGGAGGAGTCTTGCGAGAATATGCGTAAGCAACAGGAGGAGTGTGAGAAAATGCGTAAAGAGCAAGAGGATTGTGAAAAACGGCGCAAACAGCAAGAGGAGTGCGAGAAAAAGCGTAAACAACAAGAGGAAGAAGATGATGATCCTTGCGGTGGTAGTAAGAAAAAGGGTAAAAAACAGCGTTCTAGGGATGAGGATGACGATGAGCCAAAGAAATCGAAACGGCGCAGTCAGAAAGATGATGATGACGACGATTGCGGTGCAAGTAGCAGCAAAAAAAGCAAAAAGGGCGATAAAAAATCAAAAGGTAAAAAAGATAAGAAGAATCGATCTAGATGCGCTGATGCAGATGATGATGCTGAAGCGGAAGCAGCCAAGCAAAAGGAAGCGAAAAAGGAGAAGTTGAAAAAGTGTCAAGAGCAGCGCGAGAAGCAATTGATGCTGGATAAAATATGCGCGTTGGAAAAAACGTTCCAGGATATTACGACACGAATGAAGACGATGGAGAAAAAGGCGAAAGAGAATTCGAATCATTGCGATAGCGCTTTTAGACGCGCCGATAAATAATTTTGCCACTAACCTTGTTGATTTGGTTGGAGATAAATAAGATTAAAAACAACGTTAGCAAAGTTGTCATAGCGATAACATAATACGTCACAACAGCAACAACAAGCGCGCAGTTAGCACAAGGCAAGCAAGTCGGCGTTGACGAGTTGTTGATTTGCATCATTCGTCAAAAATTTTTCTTGACAGCGCAAGCCCAAAATTCCCGTGTTGGTAAAAAAATATTGTAAATTTCTTTCGTTCCCTCTCAAAAAGATCTAGAAACTTAAATTAAAATTTCATTTTGCGTAGTATTTTAAAAAAATAATTATTTAAATTAAAAAAACGAAACTGAAGACTATTTATTTTGAAATTATAATTATAAATTAAATTAACCAATTATGAGACCGAATTTGATAAAGAATGTATCATCGATTGTAACGTCATACATGGTGAAACATCCGCCCCCGTTGATGAAGCTCAAGTTGATGAAGATGAAACTTACGCCGCCGCCGCCTGTTGTGCAAGAAGCTGAATACGTGCCGCCAGCAAGTAAAGTAACAACTAGCAGTAGTAATAGTACAGCAGCACCACCACCGATACCGCCAGCCATGCAACCGCAACAGCCCACGCAAAAGTTGTTGCCGCAATCAGCGAGCGTGGCCGCGTGCTGTCGCGCGCACCAGCAAAACCAAAGTGCCAACAGCGTCGTTCAACGTAACAGCGAAGAAAAGTACAATGCTTTTTTACTAGCACGCGAATTGTTATACGGCTGCAGTAATAATAAAACGAGCCCGAGCTATATTAATCATTATAATAGCACGAGGATTAGTAATAATACAGCGAATATGACGTGCTGTAGTGTACCCAGATATCAACAGCAAGAATTGTCATCGTCCTCGTCGCCGCCACAAAGCGGCGAACGGCTCGTCGAAATTCGATGTCCAAATTGCGAGAATATTAAGTCCAATGATGGAGGCGCCAATAATAATGACAAGAGGAATAATAATAAGAATCAGGTGTATAGGGATAAGGATATGAATCGGAATAAGGAGTTGAATGAGGAGCCGAAATGTAATTTGAATGTGGATAAGGTGAGGGATAAGGATGCGAATCGGGCGAGTGAGATGGGTGAGTGTGGAGCGAATAAGAAGCAGAAGGAGAAGGCGAAACAGCAATCGGCGCAGTGTCCAGCAGCTGGATCTGGAAGCGCAGGAGGTGGTGCCGCACCGCCGCCAACGGGCCAACAGCCCGGCAACAAGAAGGATGCGCCGCCGCCGTGTGAGGGTAGACAGCCGCTGCCGGAGCCCAAGTGTCCTCCGCCGCCACGCTGTCCATGCCCGCCACCGCCGCCACCACCATGCGGCCCGCCGTGCGGCTGTCCCAAGCCGGAGCCAAAGTGCCCGCCACCGCCGTGCCAAACACCACCACCGCCGCCGCCGTGTCCCTGCCCACCGCCGCCCTGCCCCCCACCACCATGCTGTCCGCAACCGCCACCTCCCTGCCCACCACCACCGTGCTGTCCACCGCCCTGTCCATGCCCGTGCCCACCGCCACCGTGTTGTCCACCACCACGGCCGCCGTGTCCACCGAAGAAACCACCCTGCCCGCCGAAAAAGGACGCGAAGAAGGACAATAAAAAGTGCCCGCCACCGGAGCCGAAATGTCCGCCACCTCCGTGCCCACCGCCACCCTGTCCACCACCTCCCAAATGCCCACCGCCGCCCTGTCCCAAGCCAGAGCCGCCCTGCTGTCCACCGCCGCCCTGTCCTCCTCCACCGCCGCCACCCTGTCCACCACCGCCCTGTCCACCACCGCCGTGCTGTCCACCACCACCGCCGTGCTGCCCACCGCCGCCGCCTTGTTGCCCACCGCCACCTTGTCCGGCACCTCCACCGAAATGCCCACCCGAACCGAAAAAGTGTTGTTCGGGCTATCAATCGTGCATTATGCCATCCAAAATTGATGAAGTAAGTATTCATTATTCAAAAAAATTAATAAACGTCAACATTTTTAAATTAAAATTTGCAAAAATTGCACGTTTTTCGCTAGAAAACAGTAGAAGGGAACAAAAACTTTCTAATAAAAAGAACGCTGAAAATTGATACCGTTTAATACAAAATTGCAATATTTGGTGGAAATTAGCACAAATTTGAAGCCGCCCTCACATTATTTGCTAAGAATCCGTTTAGGGGGAAACTAAATCTCATAATTTCTAGTAAAAACAATGATAAAAATCGATACCAAATTAATAAACGTCAAAATTCCTAGGTTAGAATTGCAAAAAATGCAGGAAATTGACCCATTTTTCGCTAGGAATCCGTAGAAGGGAATTAAATTTTGCTATTTCTAGTAAAAAATTATGAAAATTAACTGTTTGAGGATGAAATAGACGTTTTACGTACTAAAATCTTGCAAAATTGAGGGAGCTAGCACATATTTGTTCAATCTTTGCCAAGGAATTGTAAATCTTGCTATTTCTAGTAAAAAAGGGATGAAAATGTAATTACAAGTCTGTGAAACGTCAAAATTGCTAGGTTAGAATTAAAATATTGCACAAATTTGAGGATTCTGTCACATTTCTCCTTAATTTTCACATAATCTTGGTGAAAATCGAATGAAAATTACGTTTGGAGTAAAAGAAACGTCGTTTTTGGCACACTTTTATGAATTATCACAATTTTCCAAGCGTTTTTTATGCAAAAACTACAAGAATACTGAAATTTGTTTATTCTCAGCGATGAATTACTAAAAAAACATTAAAAATTATCGCTGTTTTATTATTCTTCGCCTATTTTTAGCTATGCAAACATGTTATTGTTTTAATTAACGTTTCGAGGAAGAGATAAGGAATGTGCAGAGTAAACAGCATTTGCGACACAGAAAAAATTCTTAAAATTCTTACGTATTTTAATGAATTTGTATCGTTTTTCTAGGTGGATCCACGCGACGTCTATTATCAAATGTCTAACCTACAACGTCGAGACGATAATCAACTGATCGAGCGCTACTTCGGCCCGTCGTATCGCAACAAGCACTACTATCTGAACACGAAGACGACGTACTACGATACCGAAGTGTTTATGAACTGTGCGAAGCATCGCTGCCCGCAGCCCATGGCAAAACCACGTGGCGGCGGATGCAGTTCATGTCGTGCGCGATAATGCGAGAAATTACATCATATCGAAGTAGTTTGATGGAAATTTATCTCCACCACCATATAGAACATCATAATTTAGTGTGAATCTATATGTAATCACAATCTATTTATCGAGAGATATGCGAGTCTCGACGTTTTTTTTTATTCTTCTTATATTACTTAATACTAAGTAGGTAGATCATATATTAATATTATAACCAGAAAGTAGATAAAAATTGAAATAGGCCCAAATATTGCTAAATACATCCACTATCTAAAGTTGCTTAAAACCATACACGGCGTAATTTAATCCGGTGTAGTTGCGTGGCGTCCAGAACCAGTTGCGTGTCAGTGGGTTGAATGTGAAGCCGGCGATTGAATGCACTTTGCAACCATCTACAACACAAACAAACAAATTGTGGTTGTTTGATGAGTTTTAACGGCTTATAAAAGAGCGCAAAACAGCATAAAAATAACAAAAAGTTGCAAAAAAAATTGTCGAAACGAATGAAAACCACGAAAAACTTGTCTTTTCTACAATGTCTTGCTAATATTTTGATGCGTTTTGCTTTGTCCTGGTTGTTTATATAGCAAAAACAGCGAATTTCTTTGTTTTTTTTACTGTTTTTTTTACTGTTTTCTGTGATTTTCTAGATCTTTTCGCCACTGTTTTGCTGTTTTTTATTTGAAAATGCAAATAAAACAGCAAAAAAGCCTTAAAACTTAATGAAAGATGTTAAAAGCTGCAACAAAATGACAAAACGAACAATGCAAACGACGAAAAACGTGTAAAACGGACACAAAAATAGCAAGAAATGCAATGAAAATTCTGTTTTCTGTAATATTTTAGACTTTTTTGCGTTAAAAGCGACGAAAACTATTATTTACTTTGTGTCAAAGCCGCATTGACCTCGTCACTCTTCACCAGCTTCTCATAAGTATGCGTCCCTTTCGGCATCTCATTGATGCCTTCCAACAACACTATATAATACAAATACGCCAAAAACGTGCGATTAATTGTGGTGAAGTAAATCAAGCCGCCCGGCTTTAAACATTGCACGCAATGCGCCACAAATGATGGCACGTTGGCGACGTGTTCGAGCACTTCGGACGCGATTACAACATCGTGCCGTTGCGGATGTGTTGTAGCATAATTTTCAACGGTATCGTGGCGGTATTGTAAGTTTGCAAGTGGAGTATTGGTGAGCGATTTGTGTGCGACGGCGATGTCGATCAATTCCTTTGCCGGGTCTAAGCCGGTTACGTTTGCGCCTTCCACTGCAAGCGCTTCCGATATAAATCCACCTAAACGAACATAAAAAATGTACGATTTTTTTGCACATATTGCTAGTTTAAAGCCTTCCAGAGGTAAAGCAATACAAACATTTAAAGAAAATCGCTGGGAAATATGTAAAAATTGAAAAATTAAGTGCAGGTGTAATATTTTGACATATGTAAAATTTGTATTTTCCAAGCGATTTTCATTGCGTTTTTGTAATCATATACTTTAAGTCTGTTACGAGGTAGAGAATGTAAAAACTTGCTGGAAATCGCTTGGAAAATGTGGAAAATCAATGAAAATTGTAAATGTGACATATTTTAACAGAAAACTTGTATTTTCCAAGCGATTTTCAACGCGTTTTGTTTAGAAATTATTAGTTTTAGGCTTGCCAGAGGTAGAAGAGAGCATTAGAAGGCGACAGGACGTTAAATTCTCTGTTTTTTTACCTCCACATCCGACATCCAAAACATCTACTTTTTTACAATCGAAACCATTTCGATTAATCACTGACATAATGTGCGGCATTCGTAGCCGATTCAAATTAATCAACGCCTTGCGATTGTTCCACCATAAATCGGCCAGCCGCGCAAAATGCTTCACCTCATTGCTATCGATGCTCGTCGTCGACGAGGAAAAAGAAACGCGTTGCAACCGGTTTACGAGACGCACAAACATGTTTTTACCTGAAATTATACAATTGTTGTGCATTATATCCATTTGAATTAATGCTAACGTAAATATTTGATAGACTACAATGCATTTGTCAATATTTACTTAAATAGTGCATTAATTGCTATGAAAAAAATGGATTTGTTTAAAAATAGCGCGAATTTTAACCGTCAGCGCCACAAGCGATTAATAGCTGAACTAAAATTGACATTTCTGTCAAAATTACTGTCATTTTATATAATAAATGAAGTGTATTGTGTTGTTTTAGTATTAAATTACTTAAATTACGCTAAATTTTAATTAAGTTAATAATTTTTAAGTAAAAATGGCAAAATTTGTTGCATACAGCGCCACTTGCGCATAATGGTGCAACTACCCATCGCAACAACTGTCGTCTGTCGAAATTGCGTCATTTTCGTCTGTCTCAATTCTGACTTGACTGACTGACTGCATCCGAAAAAACGAAACGACAACATCAACACTAGCGTCAACTATTTGTTTGCCAGCGAACGATAAATCGCCCCCCAATCAATTGTATTCGAAACCGAGCCGTGCCAGCAGGAGCAGCGTTTTGTTTCCTTGGATGTGAGAGATAAATTAGCCGTGTGTGACACACTTTGCATTTTTTACCCCATTATTTTAATACAATCGACGACGACAAACACATACAAACCAGGATGAAGTGACAAACGAGCGGAGTAGCGTTTTTATTTTAAATAATATATAAAACACAATATACGAAACGTAAGTAATAAGCAAAGCACCAAATATAAAGTGATTCGACGACGAAAAAAAGGCACATAATCAAACAAAAGTGTTGTTTGTTGTTTGGTGTGACGACACCACACCAAGAGCAGCCTATTACACCAAGATTCTTAAATTTTAATTTCGATGTGTAAAATACATCAATGCTAATTAAAAATGTAGTAATGCGACTACATAATTGAAGGGAAAAACGTAACGTACAACATAAAACAAGACGCATTTTTTTATTCCATTTTATTTCATTTTATTTTTGATATACATACATATATTTCGTGTTTTTGGGAGCGTGCATTGTTTTGGAATTTTGTGTTTGATGTTTGTAAGCGAAAACGACGACGATGCCCGCTTCAATCGGTGTGAATTTGCGCGTTACTGGCCACTGTCGACAAGGAGGTTAGTTTATTTTGCATGCATACTCAAAACATAACCTAAAAATTTGCAAATTGCAGGTCGCAAGTATATGGAAGACTTCTTTACGGTGGCGTATCAACAAACAGAGGATGAAAAGGATTTGGAATTTGCCTTTTTTGGTATTTACGATGGGCATGGTGGCGCGGAAGCGGCCGCGTTTGCCAAAGAGCACCTAATGGAGTCGATTGTGAATCATCGCGGATTCTGGTCGGACGACGATGAAGAAGTGCTACGCAGCATTAAGGATGGCTTTATAAATACACATTTAGCCATGTGGAAAGTGTACGTTAAATGGCCGAAGACTGCAAGTGGGCTGCCAAGTACTGCCGGAACAACAGCGAGCATTGCGTTTATACGACGTGGAAAGATTTATATTGGTCATGTAGGCGATTCGGGAATTACGTTGGGTTTTGAAGAGCCTGGTTGCTCGCAATGGCTGGCGAAATCGTTAACGAAAGAGCACAAACCGGAAAACGAGGCGGAAATGTCGCGAATTGAACAGTCTGGCGGCAAAGTTGTATCAAAATCAGGTAAAAAATGGCTGTAATATATTGAATTATGTTAATTGTGCTTTGTTTTTTTTTAGGTGTACCGCGTGTTGTGTGGAATCGGCCACGAATCGGTCACAAAGGCCCAGTACGTCGTTCAACGCCAATCGACGAAATCCCTTTCCTTGCAGTCGCACGCAGCCTAGGCGATCTATGGTCGTACAATTCAGCAATGGATGAATTCGTTGTATCACCCACGCCCGACGTCGCTGTAATACCAATCGATATCAAATCGTTTCGCTGCTTGATTTTCGGCACCGATGGCTTGTTTAACATGCTCAGTCCGCATATGGCCGTGTACATTGTGCAGCAGGCGGAGAAGCACAACGAGCAGAATGCGCTGAGCGATAAGCCGAAGAAGATGTGGGTGAATCCGTCGAGGTGTTTGGTGGAAAAAGCACTCGAACGGTGAGGCGAAATCGATAATGTTCTTCGTGCATTATTGACAATATTATGTTGTAATAGGTTAGAAGTAATAATAAGTATAAGTATTGCTGCAATGCGCTTTTAATCGATGATGAGATTCTAATGGCTTGTTTATACTTTGAAAATTATGTAAGAAATACTCGAATTGTTGCTACAGTTAGTTAGGTTAGATTGTCTGAAACGCGATTTATAGTGAGTTGTCAAGTATTGAGCCTGGGATAGGTGGTGGTAAAGATAGTTAACGATGTGCTTGAGGTCTCAAAGCAATGCAATATAAGAAATCTATTTATTCTCATGTCTAGCACATCTCTAACTAACATAACTGCCTGTGTTTTCTAGGAATATGATAGTAAAGCTTCAAGACAAGACAAAAAATGTTAAATCTACGTTAAAACCAAGTATATCTAGAACTACTCTTACTATCAGAGTGTCTTCCAACACTTTCTAAAGATAAAACGATAGTATAGCGGGAGTAGAGATAGTTAAAGATGTATTCCATCTTAAAGCAATGCAATAAATCTAATATACACGTTCCAAAGCTATCCAAAGAACACATACATCTTTAACTACTCTCTATAACTTGCAATCAGTATTTTCCAGCTCGAGTAGTCAAGTAGCGAGCTGAAGAGCACTAATAGGTAACTGGTTGAAGTGAATACATTTCTTACTAACTATTTTTCAGCTCTATATTTGATATTTCACTATAACTACCATTTTAAGGTTAAGTTTATCACCTTCAAACTATGTTCTCAGCTCAAGAGTTTGCATATTTAATTTATTATTTCATTAAATTGCAATTGTTTGAAGCAAGCAATACTTACTTACAACAATAATTTAATGCTAATTGTCTTTTATGATGTACTTTTACCTACTAATCCATGTTTCAATACAAAACATTATGTTTACACACACCGATTATGATGGATGGGTTCTAGGTAATGAGTGAAGGCAATTATAGATTGATTTTTCATGGCATATTGCACTTTGTTCCTCAATCACAATAATTGTCCATAGTTTGTGTTATTGTTTGTTTTTGATGAATGGGAAATAACAAACAAGCAAAACAATGTACGAACGAAAGAACTGATAACGGATTTTTTGTTTACATCGGTAGTAGAAACATCAATTGCAACTGAAAATTAATTGCGTTAAACGTTGGAGAAGCAAGAAAGATGATGTGAATCTATGTTCCCACCTAACAGACATTTTTCATCCATTTTGTACAATTTTCGTTTGCAATTTGCTGTGAATTATACCTTAAATCACTCCTTTTTTTTTGTCGTTGCAGCTAATTTTGTTATTTTTTTGTAGATGGTCGAGTACGAAAATGCGCGCCGACAACACATCGGTAATCACCATCATGCTCGACCCACCCGGCCCGCCGCGTGCGCAAGTACTACGCGACAAGAAAAACACACCGTACTCGAGTAGCGGACTGCAAATCGAAACGCGCTACCAGCAACAACACGATGAGGAGGAAGATGAAGAATTAGAAGAAGAGGAGCACGACAATTTGCAGCAAGCCAGCAATATGACTGTTAAATTGAATGAGGATGACGACGACGAGGACGACGACAATGATGATGAAATTGATGAAGAGGAGGAAGTTGCAAAGAGTGTGATAAGCAGTGAGACATTGATTTTGCAACAACAGCAAGAAGGTGATGGTGATGCGCTACGAACAACGCGTGAAAGTCTCGGATATGATCCACGTTTATCACCATCAACAACTGGTGATATACAAATTAATGAAATCAGTTCGAGCAGTTTGGTGGCGGGTGTCGATGATTTTATCGTCGACGATGAGAATCAGAATCACACAAATAAGACGAAGATAACGCGTAATTTGAGGAGTAATCGCAGCGAAATTGTTAGCATGAGCTTCACCGCTAGCACCACAAGCCAAGTAAATGCGAATAATAAAAAGATTGCTAGCACGTTTTGTCATGCTGCTAAAAAGGTGGCGAATTCGACGCCCGAACACATTCCGCCAGCGATTAGTAGTCCGGCGTTATTGCTGACATCAACGCCATCATCGTCGAGCGATTGTCGCGTGCTGCGCGAGCGAAAGAATGCGCCGAATGTGGTGAAGAGTGTGACGACGACGACGGTAACCGGTGGATTGGAGAAGAGGAAGAATTCGGCGGGCGGTGCGGCGGGCAATGGTGGCAAGAAGATGATGGGTATGATGAATCGCGACAAGAAGAAGCTGATTCACGATATATTGTTTCGTGGTGCGGGAGCTAACAACGGTAATAACAAACACTTTCTTTCTCAGATGAAAAAAAACGTACATTTTTTAACTATTTTTGGTGCCTTTTCTAAGTTTTCTCTGGAAACAGTACACAAAAATTGACGAAAAATCACAAGAAACCTAAGAAAACAAGTGAAGAAAACGATTTTTTTCTCATATTTTGCGTCTTTCGTTAGTTTTTTCCCCAATATTTGCACGTAAAACGAATCTATCACCGTGTTTTGCTACTTTTCAGCATCTCTCTTTCGATTTTTCCATGTTTTTTCACTATTTTTGCAAATTTATCATGTCTTTTTGTAGGAAAGCGCAACAACAGCGTCTCTGCCATCGACACCAACACCTCGAACACCACCAAGAACGAGAACAAAGCCAAAGATCTATCATCATTGCGAAGTAAAAATAGCAACAAAGCATCAACACCATCTTTACTTACTACGACATCATCGACAGTTGTAAATCTACGCGCCGCTAATAATAGCAAACTAAAGACGTCGCTGGAAGCAGCGGCAGCAACACCACGCGAAGTGCGCAAATCCACCTTGGCGCAAAAGCTACGCATCCAAAAAGAGATATTCAAAGCTAAATTGCGCGTACGTCCAAACAGCAACAATACAATGCCGGTGGTTAGCAAATTGCCAAGTGGTCGCGGTGCTGCCTCGTCGGTGCACAACAAACGCACTTAATAAATAAATAAATAGTAAATAAAAATAAATTACGCGAAAAATTCACCACCACCACAAAAATCACACCATAAAATTTAAAAAAAAACACGATTTTTTACAAACAACACAAACAAAACGAAAACGAAACATTTTCAATCAATCGTTTTTTTAAAGTTTTATTTTAGTTATTTTATTAATTATTATTTAAACGTCGTCGTCTTTTTTTAATTCGTATTTTATTTTGTATTTTATTTTTGTTTTTTATTCATTATTTTTTTTAATTTTTGAATTATTGATGACTTACTTTGTCGCCGCGTGTGTAGTATTTGTTTTATTAATTAATATTTTTTATTATTTTAACTATATATATATATTTATATATAATAATGATACAATCTATATTATTATTACTATTTTTTTTTCTTTTTGAAGAATTTAATTATTAATAATGTAAATAATGTCGTCGTTTATTACTATTATTACTTACTTAGTAGGAAAGTACTCTACTTTATATATTTGTTTTTATCTTATTTTTATTTCTTACAAAACAACACAAAAAGTAACAAACAACAAACTGAATTGAGAGAATTGCGAGGATGATTGTGCCTTTAAAGCGTTATTAGAATTGTATTATTGAGAGAAAATTTACGAAATATTAACAAACATTTTACTGTTTATGTTTTTTTTAAAAAGAAAGAAAAAAATACTATGTGAAGTTATAAAAAAGAAGAAATATTATTGAGAAATGAATATTTTAGATGAGATATATTTGTATTTGATTATTTTCTTATAAATAAACGAAGCAACAAGGTATAGATTTTTAATGATGATAATTGTTTGTTGCATTCGTTAATTATTTAAAAAATTCAAACCTTTTTTTTTTAGGGAAGAGAAGATTGGAAAATACAAGGAATGTCAGAAGAAACCAGGATTTTGTGACAATTTTTATCATGTTTTACATTTCTCGCTTGTTTCTTCCTAATTTTTCACGAAAAAACGAATTTTTTGTCATGTTTTGTGTTTCTCGCTGGTTTTTTCCAAATTTTTCACGAAAAAACAAACAAAGAACGTGTTTTTTTACTAAATTACCTGCGCGCAAAGAAAAACCATCAAAAATTTACAGGAGTTTAAGGGAACGTGGTGCTGCTAACAAATAATTTGGGGCTGCACTAAAAAAAAAGCTAAAAATTATTTTCTAATTAATAAACGAAGCAACAAGGTATTTTTAATAACAATTTGTTGCATCTAACATTATATATTTGGTAATAATTAATTTTCTACATACATACACCCTTAAATTGTTTTTTTAAATAAATTACTTCAACAGCGGCCACAATTTCGGCGTGACGCAGTGATCGATCGCGTGCATCATATCAATCAGCTCCTCCACACAGGTCTCGGTGGTCTTTGAACGGGAGTTTACTCTTGCATTGCATTCGTCCAGCTTCTCGATGTAGTGCTTTACGTGCGCCGTTTCACGACATTTCGCCTGCAATACAGCAAAAATCCCAAATGCATTATATAATACTAGGTTATGTTTGATATGCTAAGAATGATGTTGATAAATCTTACGCGCAATTCTTCTTGTGGATCTACCAAATCTTCCTCTTGCGCTTTCACGCGTGGAAAAAATCGCTTGAAGAACATTGTGCTTTGATTTTAATTGCAGAAATTGAATGAAGTTACCGAGATGAACGAAATCCTTGCGTAATGTCAATGATGGATTGGAGATTTTTTTACAGTATTGCCAACTTAATTGCAAAATAAATAAATTAGATTTTAACAAAACAGCCAACTTCATGCGTGTTACAAATTTCTTAAAATAATTAATATTAAGTGTATTTAAAGCTTTCAATCAATTAAAAAATGTATTTTATTTATAATTATGTAATTTATTGTAAATAATTTAATTTATTTAGCCTATTTTCAAGTATAGCCAACTTCACAGCAGTGTAGTAACGCGCATTTCAAGTTGGCAATGCGTCGACATCAAAATATAGTATATCTCACATTCTCGATTCTACATATATTGAAAATTAGTATTGTGTAACAAATTCGTTTAATAATTATTTAAAATCGTATTAATGCACTTGCTGGACGAAGAGAATAAGATGGAGTGAGGCGGTGTAGCGCCGGTTTTTGAGGCAGCACTCCGACCGCGACCGAGTCGTGGTGTGTTTGTTCATTGTTTTGACAGGAATGGAGGTTATAAACTCGCTGGACGACTGATCAACGAGAAGATTGCATTCCGGCATTCGCATCAAGTCCGATCGACGTCCAATTTGATCCAGCCATCATTTGGGACCAATGCAATTTCGCTACGAGCCGAGCTGACTGACGAAACGAAGCCGTAATTCCCCAAAACAAACAAAAAACATTCACAGTTTACTAATTTATTTATGTATCAATTGCAGTTTAGCCAAAGTAGGTGTAAGAGCAGCGATGAACGGCAGCATGATGGAGCACCAGCAGCATCGCACCTCCTCCACCAGCAGCAGCCAAAGCGCGCAAGCGATGAAGCAGCCGAGGAACTTTAAGCTGATGGTCGATCCGTTTCTCGTTAAAGGTTCGCAGAAGATTACGCGATATGATGGCGCGGTGCCGAACGATAATAGTTATTCGGCGCCGATACCACGTGATCCACGCAATCCGTTGACGCGGATTTGGACCAGAATGGAGGCGCTGGATCTGCCTGTACCTAGGTAATAAACGAAATCGGTGCTGTTTCGCCCAGATGTATTGTGGTGGTAGTAGATATTAGTTTAATGGCATAGTTTAAGCCCTCCCTAATTAGTTTCCCCTTTCTTATTGTTTTTTGCTGATTTTTTAGCTCCCTATCTTGTAAAACGTTGAAAATAATACAAAAAACGCTAGAAAAGAAGTGTAGAGAACATGAAATATCGTCAAAATCGTTAAAAAGTGTAAATTAAAGTGTTTTTTATGTTATTTTCACTCCATTTTGTACAGTTTAGTTGTAAATAAGTTCTGTAGTTATAGAGATAGGTTATTTATTGTATATCTATAGGTGATAGAGGTATATAATGTAGTTGTAGTAGATATTAAAGTTCAATGGCATAGTTTAAGCCCGCCCTAAGACGACACGCATGGACATTTTCGATGTTCTCGGCTTTTTTCCCCTAATTTTTAACTGCGTTTCTTGCAACATGTAGTAAAAATGCGGAAACGATGGTGAAAAACCACCAAAACATTATTATAAAGCACAATAAGTTGTAAAAAAGACAATCAAATGTAGGAAAAGAGTACAGAAAGTTAAAAAATATAGCAACAAAAAACAATACGTTGCAAAAAAGCACGAAAATGTGGCAAAACTACGAAACAAGAGACTTTCTACACTTTTTTGCTGTTTTTCTCTCTTTTTATATTTTTTTGTGGAGTTTTCTTTAGTTATTCTCTTCGTGGCTTTTCTAAAAAGTTGTAAAACAGCACGAAACGGTGAGAAAACCACAAAAAAGACTTTCTCCACTTTTTTGTATTTTTCTGTCATTTTTGTTTGTTTTTGTGACTGGTTTGCGAAAAGAATAACTAACGAACACTGACAAATCACAAAAAAACTATGAAATGTAGGAAAAAGAGGAAAATCGTTGGATAAGTCACTCCCAAGTCAAATTTTTGAGTGTGCGACTGATTTAGGGACATCGTTGAGTTAATTTCACCGAATGTTCGTATTTCTCACTGTATTTTGTGTTATTTTAGATGAATTTCAATGTCTTTTCACTGGTTTTTTGTGTTGTTTTCTCAGAATTTCAGTGTTTTTCCTTATTTTTTGCTTTAAAATAGACGAAAAGTCACAAGAATTGAAAAACATGTGAGAAGAGTTGAAAAAATACAAAAAAACGCAAAAAACAAGTGAAAAGAAGACTAAAAACCGAGTCACTTATTTAGTGTGTATTTTGTGTGCTATTTTTTTAGATAAATTAAGTGATTTTTGCTTATTTGTTAGGTTTAAAATTGATGGCAACTACGTCGGCGAGCCGCCCTCCATCGAAGTCACCCTCTTCCAGTTGAACGACAACATCGACAAGCAGTTTCTCAAGGATATGGTGCAGAAGTTCGGCGTCATCGAAGAGCTGTACATCTATTATCATCCGATCACGAACAAGCACTTGGGAATTGGTCGTGTTGTATTTGAAACTGTGCGAGGAGCGAGAGCGTGCGTGGATAAGTTGAATAATACGAGCGTGATGGGTAAGATATTGGAGGTGTTCCTGGATGCGTTTGGTGAGAAATGTAAGGCGAAGTTTGATGATTGCATTGCGGAAAAGAAGCCACCGCCACCAGTGGTGGTGATTAACGAAGACAAGCCGATGATTGTTAATAAACACGATAAAGAATTGTTATTAATCAAATCATCATCGTCATCGGATTTGGATAAGGACAAGGATTGTAAGGAGAGTATTAGTGTTAAGGAAGAGCAACGTAGATCGACATCGTCATCACATCGTAGCAGTACGAGTAAGCAGCAACATTCGCAGGAATTGGTGGATAATACGGCGGCTACAAATGCGCAATATTCGCGGTATCATTGCGCCAGCGAGCAGCAGTATACGACGCCTGATTTTGGTTATGCTACAGCGCCAAGCGAATATTCATACACGTCAAGTAATACCACACCAATGCAATACGACTATAATACGATACAACAATATTCGTCGCATCATTACGCCGCCGCCTATCATCACACAATGGCGGCACCGTGGCAAACGCATAACGTTGTCGTTCCACGGCAATGGAGTCAGCATGATACTGCTGCCAGTGTTACAACACCAACATGGGGTGAAAAAACGTTGTTAGCTAGTAGTACCTCACAGGCAGCGAGTAAATCTGCTGCATGGATTGTTGATGAGAATTGCGATGGTGGTGGTGTAACAACAACAACAAGCCGCAGTAATGCATCGTCATCAAGTAGTAAAGAAAGCAAGAAAGAGCGCAAAAATCATGCTGCCAAGAATTCTTCGTCCTCGTCAAGTTCAAATGGCAAAAAAGATTTAAATGTAGCATCAAATATTCAATCAGCAACCAGTAATGCCACGACTATCGTTAAATCGGATGCGGATAAAGAAGAAGATGTAAAGACGCTCGATTTAGACACGCGTATCGCGATGCTGTTGAAAGGAAAGTGTCCCGGTGGCATGGCGCCGTCGTTTTTGTCGCTGGGCGATAGTGAGGATGAGGCGAAGATCAGCACTGAAATAAGTCGGGCGTCGCACATGCCTGCGTCAATCGACAGCGATGACGGTGAGTTTTAGGAATGTAGAAAAGTGAGGTTCTTCCAGCATGATGTAGAAATGTGATCATTCTGATTTGATTAGTTGCATTCAAAACTCACTTTTTCTACTTTTTATCGGCCATTTTCGCTATAAAATTGGCAAATTCTTGTTTAGTAAGCTTGTCAGCTGCTCGCCCAACATTAAAAATCATTTTTCTATCGTTTTGGGATGTAAAAACATGTCAAATTCTTGTGTTCTCTCTAAATTTGTTATGTAGAAATGTCACCAATCGCGTTCCATCATCGCTTGTACGCCTCTAATCGCGTCTCAATTTCTCTATTTCTTAATACATTTTTTCTTTAAATTAATTTTCTTGTTTTTTGTTTTTGTAGATCGATCGAGCGTATCGTTGAGCGAACTGCCGATCAATCCACCAGCGCCCGATATCGATATGTCGACGCTGCACATCGCCGATGAGCCGCCGCTATCACCGCACCCTTCGCCATATCTCACGAAGGAGATCTATCTCGAATGTCACAAGGAAGCACTCGAAAATGTAACACACAAAAAATCATTTAATTTAATTAAATCAAATTTTGCTTTTTATTAAATAGATAATGTTGCAAAGACAGCGTGACGCCCTCGAACGCAATGCCGCCTCTCTTCACCATCACCACCATCAACAACGCAACGCCAACAAGATGGAGATTGATAAGATCGGCAGCGATATATCATCGAGCGAAGACGAACTGCTCACCGGCGAGAAGAACTACAGTCCGATACATAAGAACGATTTCAAACTGGATGGCGGTGGTAAAATCGGCGACGACGACGATCAGATGTCGTTGTCGTCGTTGAGCAGCAACGAGCAGAAGATTGAGGAGTCGAGTCAGCAGTTCAATCCCTATCAACACTACACAGGTAAACGAACAATTGCTTTGAGCGGTAGATCAGTAAACAAGCTGTTAGGAACAATGGGAAGAGACTTTTATCGCTGTTTATACTGTTTTCTCCTTGATTTTTTACTGAATTTCACTCTTTCACTGTTTTTTTCTTTATTTTTCTACGAATTTCACTAAAACTTACCCTTTTTTAGGTTATCCGTACGGCTATCCGGCGACGGCCTACGCCGCCGGCACCACAACCACCACAACAACGCAAGACTGGCGTACGGCAGCCGCCCAAACCGCCGCCGCCTATCCATACACCTCGCAAATGTACCTCTCGCAGTATCCGCAATTCGGCTCGCTGCAACAACAACCCTCTTACATATCGTACCAATTCACCCAACGACGCTATGATATTAACGGTAAAGACGATCCGCATACACCGACGATAAATGGTGTACTAGAACAAGTTACGCAAGAACTAAAACAGATATTAAAGCGTGATTTCAATAAGAAAATGGTTGAGAGCACGGCATTTAAGAAGTTTGAAGCGTGGTGGGAGGATGAATCTACACGTGTCTATAACAAAACAAAGCAGGATGAAATATCTGATGCGAAAGCGCCGACAAAGGATAATATTAACTTTTTGCTGGAATCGAATCGTGATTTGTATGCGAGCGATACATTTGGGCTGGGATTGCGAGCATCTTTACCGAAAATGCCCAGTTTTCGAAGGAAAAAACTGCCAAGTCCGGTGGGGAATGATGGCGATGAAGATTCGCGTAAATTGTCGGATAATGAGGAAATCGTGCAGAATTCGGATTCGGAATCGACTAGTCATCAAATGCGACGCGTGCGAAAAACATCCACGTCAAGTAGCAGTTCTGGGGATTCGGTATTTAGTTCGAGCAGTGATAGTAATTCGAGCGATGATGATTCCAGCAGTGAATCCGAGTTGGAATTGAAGTTGCGCAGTCGGAAACGAAGCAGAACGCCGCCGGATAGGAAAACGCCAATTCCAACAAATGATGAAGCGGAAGGTAGTCCAGTGCGAGCGATGTTGGATGATTTCTTCGATGACGGCATTGAGGCGAGGAATAAGACGCCGGAACCGATGCAAATCGATGATGATGAAGATGATAAAAAGCCTGTTATTAAACCACCTCCTCCAGTGGTGGTTTCAGAAACAACCAAAAAGAAGCAAAAATCAACGCTGGACAAATTGCTAGACAGCGATAGTGATTTATCAGATGATGAGCGTGAATATCTAGCGCGGCGACGTCGTAACACGGAATGGATGGCGCAAATCGAGCAGGAACGCTTGGAAATGGAGCGTAACGAAAACGAAGCGAAGTCGAGTAGTAATAAAACTGCTAAGAAGGATGTTGTTGAGGTGAAAAAGGAAGAATTGGATGAGGATATGGAAACAACAGCGATTGAAACGCTAACACAGCTGGCGGCAAAGCGGGAAACGACACCGCAACCGCATTCTGATGCAAATACGCCCGACGATCACGAATCGGTATCGCCAAAGTCTAATATTATTAATAATAAAAAATCATCTAACAAGAAGAGTAGTAATAAAGATATTGTTGAGGTAAAAACGCCAACATTTAATGGTGAAAAGACTGAGCGATTATCCGAGTCGTCATCAACAACATCGGATGCAAGTAGTCCGAGCAGTCAGGTGGCGATTGAGCATAGCTATTGCATGCCGCCGCAAAAGGAACAACCTGAACGTACGCAAGATAGCTTCTTCCACGATCACGGATATACTACAAAGAATATTAGTGAGCAAGATGCGAATACAGCGTCATCGAAGCGAAAACAAGCACCAACGACGACGCAAAATCGCGGTGAAAAGGCGCAGAAAGTGCGCAATAAAGTTAAAACCAGTAGTAGTAAAAAGCTGCAAGAAGTGCAGAATACGTTGTATAATAAAGAGGAACCAAGTGCTGAATCTGGTGAATCGCCTAGCAAATACGATAGCGTTAAATTTAAAGAACGCGATATGGTAACCGAAATGGGCATCCTATACGAATTCCTAACAAAAGGCATTGATACAGAAGACATTGGCTATTTGCGTAATTCGTACGAAGCAATGCTGGCGGATGATAGTATTGGTTATTGGTTGAACGATACGCATTGGGTGGATCATTGTCACACCGATTTGTACTCACAGCCGCCGAAGAAGCGGAAGCGCGATACGACCAGGGTGCACGCAACTGGGTGTTCGCGTACGGAGGGCTATTACAAGATTGCCGCGCACGAAAAGGCGAAATATAAGTATCATCATTCGCGGAATGTTACGAATACGTCGCCGAATGTTCCAGTCACCAAAATGCAAGGTAGGAAACAAGAAAATCCTTTTTTCTATCTTGACAAGTTGTCACTGCTATTTTCCATGCAATTTTCACTGAATTTTCTTTCTAAGTCGTTGGAATATAGTTTAACGGGGGTAGACGAATTGAAAATTTAATGAAAATGCAGAAAATCAATAAAAAACAAAAAAAATGACAGCGATGTGACAAATTTTGAATTTTCACGTATTTCCCCTGCGATTTTCACAGCGTTTTCTTGCTAAATCACTAGAATTTACTCTCCCAGAGGTAGATTAATTAAAAATTGCATGAAAATCGCTTGGAAAATGCGGAAAATCAACAAAAACAAAAAAAATTACAGCCAGGTGACAAATTTTGGATTTTCACGAATTTCCCATGCGATTTTCGCAGCGTTTTCTTTCGAAATCATTAGAATATATTGTTCCGGAGGTAGACGAAATGAAAATGCATGAAAATCAATTAAAAACAATGTCTATTAGCATGTTTCCTATTTTCGTTTCTTTTTTTAGGTCTATCGCGAGAAGCCCGCTCGAATCAACGTCGCCTGCTCACCGCCTTTGGCATCGATACCGACTCCGATCTGCTGAAATTCAACCAGCTGAAATTCCGCAAGAAGCAAATCAAATTCGCGAAATCGTCGATACACGATTGGGGCCTGTTTGCGATGGAACCGATCGCCGCCGATGAGATGGTGATTGAGTACGTCGGCCAGATGATTCGGCCGAGCGTCGCCGACTTGCGGGAGCGCAAGTACGAGGCGATTGGCATTGGCAGTTCGTATCTGTTTCGCATCGATTTGGAGACGATCATCGATGCGACCAAGTGCGGCAATTTGGCGCGCTTCATCAATCACAGCTGTAATGTACGTATCAAATACGATGAGTTTTTTTGTCACTTTTTCAACATTTCTTGTGCCATTTTACAATTCTTCGTGCATTTTGTCAATTTTTTTCAACTTTTTGTTAATATTTGCGGTTCTTAACAACTTTTCGACGCATTTTTGCTAATTTTTTGCTTTTCATCAATATTTTTCTGTTTTTATTGTTGAACGAGTCGCAAACTTATCAGCCAAGCCTTGTATCCTGTCATTATTAATAAATTTGTTTGGTTTTTCTAGCCGAATTGCTACGCGAAAGTGATAACGATCGAATCGCAAAAGAAGATTGTCATCTATTCGAAGCAGAGCATCAGCGTGAACGAGGAGATCACGTACGACTACAAATTCCCGCTCGAAGACGAAAAGATTCCGTGTCTGTGCGGTGCGGCGACGTGTCGAGGCACCCTCAATTAAATACATTACATACTTTTTTTTTACCTATTATGTTGTTGTGTGTGTCACAAAAAAAAAACAAAAAGAAACGAACGATTAAAAACGGTGTGAATCGTCGTTTGGTTGGATATGATGATAAAAATACGCTTATTAACTAAAAAAAAAACCGACACTACAATCATTGGACATTGATTTTGTGGTGTTAATATAATTATTATCGATAATCTGTAAGAAATATTTTGTATATACAATCTAATTATTAATTAGTTTCCCCCATACTGTGTCGTCATCCCACCAAACATCAATTTAGTTTCAATATATGGGAATGAGAGATAAAAAAGAGCAAATCTTGTGATGTTGTGTGATGATGATCGAATTTATATACGATTAAGCAGTCCGATTTGTACATATATAATAATGAATGAATTATCGTGAGCCCGAACCATCATTTTTCTTTTTTTGTTGTTAATAGTTATGTGTTTTTTCTATATACATATATATAGATATTAATGAGAAATGATTGTACATATATAATTGATGAAAAACAAAGTCTCTAAAATACAATTAATAATTTCTATAAATTGTTTAAATTTATTTTGGTATATTATTGTATAAAAAAACTAAACAAAGCTAAAATTAAGTTGGTGGGCTGAAAAGTTTGTGAAAGAAAACAAACCAGATGAAAACTTTACTCTTTTTTGTATGTTTTTGCGTCTTCTACATTTCCCTAGTCTTTTTACAATTTTCTACTAAAGCAAGAAGCGCAAAAACAGACAGAAAAAAGCGAAAAACTGCAAAATTTGTAAAAGAAAGCAAACCCAGATGAAAACTTGTTGCTTTTTTGTGTTTTGGCGTCTTGCACATTTCTCTCATCTTTTTCTATGTATTTTATGCAAACCAAGGTGAAAACATTGCTAAAGAGTTGAGAAAATGCAACGAAATCTACATAAAATTCACTCGTTTTGCAAATTTTCTGTTTAGTTTTTACATTTTTATGTTTTATTTGTTTGCGTTGCTTTCCCTCGTTTTTGTTTCATGTTTTATCAATTTTCCAGGAAAATACAAAATCAGCAAGATGTAAGTGACAAAATGCTGTAATAAATTTGTTGAAAGAAACGCAAAGTTACAAAAAATAGCCTCACAACTTTTCAGACCACCTAGACAATTCGTATCAATTAACGTGTGTACAAGAATATCCCTTTTTTACAGTAGAAAATAAATATCAATCACATTGTCATCATCTCGCTGCTGTCGCCACTGCCAGCACCACCTCCGTTCTGCTGTTGCATCTTGGAGAGATGTTGCATGTCGAGCTGCGCCTGGGCGATATCGCTCAACGCCGCTTGGATCTTCTCTAGCAGCTCCTGGCCGTGCTTGACGATGGCTTCCAACCTCTCGGCCGCTTCTTGATTGTCGGCTTCTAGTATACGTAAACTTTGCAACTAAAAACAGAAGATTATTGAGTTATTAATGCAGCTTGTGATGTGTTACAGAGATGCCTGGAGATACAAGATCCAAAACGTTGGATAGAAGTCTCACAGCGTCACAAATTGATTGGATTTGGAGCTGATACCTCAAGACATCGCTGTACTTCACATCCAAAGTACCAAACAGATGAAAGCCTGCAAGCTTTCGAATGGAAGAAGCCGAGTCATAATTCGGGAAGCTCTTCCACATTATCGTTGGCACCACTAGCAGTAACAAACCTGTAATTCGGTGGAGTTTTCCTCGATCGGTAAGCTCTCAATCAGCGTATCGATATCCTTCGAACATCTCGCTATTAGCGTAGTAAACAACTGCACGTAATCCTCTTGCGATTGCTGCTGGGGCGTCTGCGACCCGCTACGATCAAATCCTGAGAATTTACTCGGCGAGGCGTACTGTTGCAGAATACCGATGCTGTTACAAAAATGCTCGGCTTGCTAATGAATGAAATGGATGAAATTAACATTAAACAATACAATAAATAAGTGATAACTTACTTGATTGATGCAATCCTGTAATTGGGTTAGTCGATCAGCCATTATTTCGCTGTGAATTCATTTAATTCTTCATTTTTTGCGGGTTAATGCAATAACAACATGGCTGGAAATTGATTTGACATGTCAACATGTATAAAAACGTATGTCGTTGCTAAATTTTAATTAAATTTGTTATTATCGCTGTTATTTATTATTTAACAACAAAAATCGTCAAAAGGAATTAAATTAATTATTTTGCATCTTTTTTGTAATGCGAAAAGTACAGTACATTATTTTATTTCAAATTGCGACGATAGCGCCACCTTCGCGCTAATAGCCACACTAACGCTTTGTACATCAAGTTGCCTATAATAAATCAGTCAAATTTTGCAACTATTTTTGGCGATAATTTCGTTTAGAATGCACCAATTCGACTCAAACTTGCAGTGGTGATATGTTTTAACATCCCCTACAAGTTGATATGCTTAAAAGTTCCAAAATCGACAAAAAGTTTTTTTTGCGAAAAAAGCGAAATTATTTTTTTTCGACCACTTCTAATCAACCTAACGAGCTGAAAATTTGTGTACGCACTATTATTAGGCCCTGCTACGCGATGCAATTTTTTAATTTGAGAAAATCGAAAAAAAGTTGCAAAAAAATTTTTTTGCCGAAAAAACGCAAAGGGGTTAAACCTTACGATTTTTGCGATTTTCGATGGAACTCGGATTTGGCTCAAACTTTGTACAAAGGGGTAATTTGGCATTCTAAAACGATTGCCGTTGTCCGTTGCTCGAAATTCCACTTGGGAAAAAAGTTATTGAACTTTTTATAGTAAAAATTGCGGTTTTTCACAATTTTCACCCATTTTTATTAATTTTTGTACATTTTCAAGCACACCATTCGATAGGAAATTTAATTTTACATCGATTACAACTCATAGATCATTCATTTTCATTTTTTTACAGGGTGAAAAAAAATAAAAACATTCAAAAAGCAGGCTGAAATTTGAATTCCGTGTCAACTAGCGCCACCTTTATTGCAATAGTCAAACTAAAACATCAAAATGTATACAAAAAACGTATGTCCGGAATTGATTCAGTTAATTGTTATTATTTATGTCATTTTTTTGGGTTATTTAGCAATAGATAAATGATGAAGAATCATAATCATCAGCATCAGGATGGATCGATTTACATCTATGAACTGCCGTACAATGAACGGAGGAATTTGTGTCGGGTGTTGGATCAGAATCAGCGATGGCAGGAGCTGGCTGGCTGGCCGCATATGCAATACGACACGGCAACGATTCAAGTAATTTCATGCCAGTCCATTACTTCTTTAATTTGCTTCCGTTTTTAAGGAGTTTCAGCGTGAGGTGTTCAGAGGCAATTCGCCATCGAACGAACTGCTCAATGCATGGGGACATAAGAATCACACCGTGCTGGAATTATTCATTCTGCTGAAGAGAATCAAGCACTACCAGGCGATGTCAATCATCAAGCAATTTGTTGATGTACGATACCATGCTATGATACAGGATGAAGGTATTGCTGGCAGCGTTGTTATGGAACCGGAGGAGAAGGTATTGAATAATGGAGAAAGAGTGGCGATTCGAAATGTCGTTGTTGATGAACAAGTTGGTCAGGATAATGGGAACAAGGTGTCGCATGATGGAGGAAGAGTTGCAATCGCTCCAATACGAACTGTTGGAGCCAGTCGGGATGATAATGCGAGTAATAATTTGAATGTGGGAGTTGCAGTCGTGCAGCAAACACCTCTTCCTACCAAACCTCGCTCCCCGCTACCTCTGGTACGTATTACTTGATTCATAGAAAATGGTTGTTCCAAAGACTAGCGCATTCAAAAAGTATCAAAGTCCTTCAATTCATTTTGCTTTTAGGTTTTCCAGCGTGTCTGTCCATAGTTCTCCTCATCCAGTCTACCATAAGACTTCTAATATAGCCTCTCTTCATCTCTACCTTGTTCTTCCTCTTTTGGTCTTGTACCAAGGTTCCTTTCACGTTAATCTCCCGTTTTTGAAAACTAAATATACGTCTGTTTTCGTTTCTAGTTGACATCGCGACAAATCACCCTCTCTGCAATCTCCTCCTGCGTCGCCGAATCCGCCGGCGCCATTCCGCAAATCCACTACGACGAACTGCGCATTGCTACATCGAATTGGGACCCGAGCAACGTTCTAGGTAAAGGCGGTTTTGGTACGGTTTTTCAAGGCACGTGGAAATGCACCAAGGTGGCAATCAAACGCATCGAATCGAAAGACAACGATGCCGATTCGTACATGGAGCAGGTGAAGCAATCGATCACTGAGCTGTATTGCCTGACGGCGTATCGACACGATAATATTCTTCCAATCTACGGGTAGGGTCTTCCTCTGTCGAATTTATTGACAAAGACAGTGGTTTAATGATTTGTGATGCAATTCTATGTGAAAATGGAGGAGAAAAGTGTCAAATTCCACGTTTGTTTAGCGAATTGCACAGTTTTTATTGTTTTTCAATTCCAAATCCTAAAAACTTGGAATTGGTGATAACATTTCTCTGTATTTCTGTGTCTTTCTCCGCGTTTCTCTGTTTTTCTGGTTGTTTTCCGGCTTTGTGTCTCTGTAAAAGCCATTTTAACTCTTCGAATTCCTTCTAATAATAACCATATACCCACCATACACTTCTTTTTCAATTTCTCTAATCGAATCCATTTATATTTTCCAGTTACAGCATCGGCGGCCCACAACCCTGCCTCATCTACCAATACATGCCCGGCGGCTCGTTGGACTATCGCCTCTTCAAAATCGACCGCTCGAAACCGCTCACCTGGCAGCAACGCTTAAACATCGCCACCGGCACCGCACAAGGCCTACAATACTTGCACACCATCGATAAACCGCTAATTCACGGCGACATCAAATCGGCGAATATCTTGCTGGATCCGAATGATACACCGCGCATTGGCGACTTTGGTCTCGCTAGAGAAGGTCCTCAAAGTAATTATACGCACATAACATTGCATAGGATACATGGAACGCGTCCGTATCTCCCCGATGAATTTTTAAGACATCGGAAATTCTCAACAAAAGTCGATACTTATAGCTTCGGCGTCGTCTTATTCGAAATGGCTACGCGTTTTCGTGCTTATGTAAAAGAACGCCCGAATCCGTACTTAAAAGATCATGTAGTTGAATACGAAGGTGATTTGGATGAGCTTAGGGATCGAGTAGTTGAACAAGATGAAGGGGGATGCATATNGCTACGCGTCTTCGTGCTTATGTAAAAGAACGCCCGAATCCGTACTTAAAAGATCATGTAGTTGAATACGAAGGTGATTTGGATGAGCTTAGGGATCGAGTAGTTGAACAAGATGAAGGTGGATGCATATTTAAGCTGTTAATCGAAATAGGGAAGAAGTGTGTGAGTAAAAGGCCGCACGATCGGCCGGAGATGATTGATGTGTACAAGTCTTTATACATGTACAATACAAACGATTAATATTTATGTTAAATGTTGAAAAAGTGCATTTTTTAGCACTCGAAACAAATATAACATTCCATTTTCATGCATTTTCCAAGCGATTTTTCAACTGTTTTTTTTGCTACATCACTAAAATTTACTTGGTCGGAGGTAGACGAATTGAAAATTGCATGAAAATCGCTTGTAAATCAATGAAAAGCAAAAAAAATGAGAGCCAGGTGACATTTTTAACGTTTCTACGCATTTCCCATGCGATTTTTACAGCGTTTTCTTGCCAAATCGATGGAATATCCTTTTCGCGAGGTAGACGAATTGAAAACGGCATGAAAATCGTTTGAAAAATGGATGAAAAGCGAACCATTTGTCAAATTGATATTTTCTTAATTTTTCATTGATTTTTCACCATTTTCAAAGCGATTTTCCAAGTGTTTTTATTGTAAATAGTTTGTTACTACCTTTCTGGAGGTAGCGCTATCGAAAATTGCATGAAAATCGCCGGGAAAATCAAGAAAAAATGATTCATCTATCAAAATCGATGTTTTCTTAGCTGTTCATTGATTTTCTGCTAAATTCCAAGCTTTTTTCGATGTATTTTCACTATAAATTGTTTCATTACACCATTGTGAAGGTAGAGCCATTGAAAATTGTATGAAAATTACTCGGAAAATCCCTAAAAAAATGAATCCACGTCAAATATGGCTATTTCCACTGTAAATTGTTGAAAATACAAAACAATTTAATATGTTTTATAGGATTTTTATCTAATTTTTATAATATTGTTAATATTTAATATAAAAAATCGTGTTATTTATTTAATTTAATTTAATCGCTATCTGTAGTAGTAGTTTGTTGTTGGTTCTTTTGCTGCTGCTGCTTCGTTATCACCATCTTGCTGATCGTAAACAATTCGACTGGCACTTCCTTCACCCAATCGTCTAAATGCCCACCGACTGCACCATTACGTTGCAATGAATTTGCTTCGGGCAATGCTGGCGGCAATGACTTATCCTCCTCCTCAACAACATCGCTATGCGTTGTCGTTTCCAGCGTGGCGAAATTCTTCGCCAGCGACCAGTTCAGCACGTTCTCCATCGTTATATCGCCACCATTCCGTATCGTACGTCGATCTAATTCATCATCATCGTGGTTGTTGTTGCGTGTGAGCGTCGTACTGGTCATACGCTGCGTATACAACCCGCCAAATATCTCCTCCGATCGTTTCGAAAGCGGCACGATTACCGTTTGCTCGATGCCGTTCACCGTGCTCGGTTCGTACAGGTGATGGCCGAACTGTTCGATCGAATTGTTGCCCAACATGCCCGTATGCTCCATGATGCCGATTTGCGTGGTGCGCACGTGGTACGGGAAGTTTTTGTTCGCCACCGATGGCATCGTCAGCAACTACAAACAAACAAAAATATCATTTCTAGAAAAAAGTAACTTTTTTTGACTTACGAGAAACATGAGATGTCCACCAAACGTGATGAAAAGCAAGACGGCGCAGACGACACTCTCACGCACCCATTTATCGATGTACGTGTTTGCGCTGATGATGAACGCCGGCCCGGCGATGAACCACAACGTGCCGAACACGTTAAACGGATAGTAGAAGTTCGCCTGCAACAAAATGTTACTTATTACAGAAACAGTGCCGTGTTTTTTATCAATAAATAATGATTTAAAAGTTTATTCCCACACCCTCAATCTTGTCTCTGCTCATTTCTGCTAAACAGAGAAGAATTAATGGTGGAGAAGCTTATTTTGTTAGCTAACATCAACTCCTCTCCTCAATCTATTAATTTATTATTTCTTTACTCCTTTCCGTGCTCCTATCTTTCTAACAAGAAGAATTGAAGAGTGCAAGACCTCGTTTTGGTTGACCTACCTTCTCCGGATAGTGTTTGAGCGTGAATACGGTGGAATAGATGAACATACACCAGGCGATGATGCGTAGAATAATCAATCCGTATCCGGCTGGCGATTCGTAGGTGTAGAGAACTTCGCCCGGATCAAATACCTGCAAAACGGTATGCAAATAAAGAATTAGGAATAATTAGTGCTCATTTGTGAGTGTGATTACCTTCGCTTCGTAGATGAATAACGACACGTACGTGACGACGTACAAGCACATGAAGATGGTGAGTTTAACGCCGGCGGCGATTGGTAAACGGCCTCGCGTCACCGTATATCCTTTCGCCAGCAGTAGGAGTAGTAGGAGGAAGCAGGTTTCCGATATTCCCATCAACATTGCACCTGAAAAAATTGAGTCTAGACTAAAATCATTTCTCATTCATTAGTAGAGGAATTTGGAGAAGTTGGGGAACAGTAATGAAGTATTAGTTGAAGTAGAAATTGGGAGAGAGAAGGAGAGAACAGAAGGGACATTTGGGAGAGGAATGAGAAGAAGTTGGAAATATTATCTCCCTATCTAGATATTTCCTGAACAATGGAGATTCTAGAAACATCTAAAAGTTCTCTAGAATTTATCAAATCCAAGTCCTTATTCTTTAGTGGAGGAAGAAAATGAAAGAAAGAGAAAATAGAAAAGAAATTTGGGAGAGGAATGAGAGAAGAAAATTTAGAACTGGCTAGACTTTTCATCAATAAGACTACAAACATGTAAATGTCCTCTAGAATTTCTTGCTTGAAGAAGAAATTGAGAGAAAGAGGAAATTAAAGTGAGGTTTAGGAGAGAAATGAGATCAGAAATCAGACGAATATTTCTCTTACCGAATGTTTTGATGGGTGGATTGCCCACACCGTTGATGGCGTACTTCAGAAACGACATGCTCTTGAAGATGATGCCGAAGAACTGTACGATGACGCTCAGCACGAACAGCTTGTAGGTGGAGTGCAGTAGCTGGCGCGATTTCAATTCGATCGAGCAGACGACGATCGCCAGGATGAGGAAGGCGTAGGCGACGGAGAAGGCCATCAACACCGGCAACACGTCTGCAAAAACGCAAAAATGGTTTTATATTTATTGTATTATACGTGATCTGTATGAAAAGTTTCAGTATTTTTTGCATTTTTAGACTTATTTATGTTGTACATTATACGTGGTCGGTTTGAAAAGTTTGAAACTTGTTTGTTTTTTATTTCGCACGCTTTTTCTTTAATCCTTTGACTTGTTTCTCCATTACTTCAATGATTTTTCGCTCTTTTTATAAAATTTTCCAAAAAAATGCAGAAAAAAAACGCAAAAACGCTAAAAAGTTAAGAAAACGTGAATCTTTTCAGACAAATCACTTGTATATTGGGAAAAAAGCAAAACTTTTCGAACAATCCATATATATATATGTGTATAAGTGAGCAATTCGAAAACTTTTTTGGCATTCAGCCAGTGGGACAATTCTATAAACTTACAAAACTCGTCGGCGGAGAAGTGTTCGTGCCAGTAATCGCCCGGCGGCCCATTCGTCATTAACAGCTTGTACTTGATGTGGATGCCCTAGAAAAACACAAAACTATTTGAATTAGCGCGCTAATCAAAGCGAATATCTATCTACCTACCTTTGAACCATTACAATTACTAATCGCGATAAACCACCAGCGCTCGCGTGATGATCGAAAGCGACGCGCATTGCGACATATTATATGCCGGCCAGATGGATACTGATAGTAGGTGGATAACAAAGCGCGCCGTCGTTTGATTATCGTTGTCGTACTCGGAATGTACTCGTGATCAACATCTTCAGTGGTAGATGAATGTTCTTTGATTGTAGTTGGTGCAATTTTAGAAATTAAATCATCTTGATCATCGTCAGTGAAACTGGGAATTGATTTGCTTCTTCGCTTGCTTGTATTCGGTGTAAGAGTGGTAGTGGTAAGAGAAACATCCACTCCATCTTCAGTGAATATTGATGTGGTTGTTTGTCTACATCACCATCATAATAGTTTGTGGTTGTGGTGGAAAAATCGCTCATCACTGTGCTGCTTCCATCATTATTATAGGAGAGTGTAGTTGTTGTAATTTTAGGCTGTTGCTTTGTGGCGAGTGTGGGCATTTGGTAAGGATACTTCGGTGCCGGTGTGGTGGTGGTTTGTTGAGTGGCGACACAACCAGCTGCGCCGCGATACGGAAAACGCATCGTTAAATTGACGATTTGATTCTGTTCGATGCGTAGCACGCTTTCTTTCGCCTGGCATGTGTGATGCTAAAACAAACAAAAAGGGAGAGATTATTTCAACTAATTTCACGCAATTGCAACATCTTCAGTTGAGAGAGGTTTGGACTGCTCTAATAT
The DNA here is from genome assembly GCA_030264715.1 of Adinopsis sp. GC000173. Lineage (NCBI taxonomy): Eukaryota > Metazoa > Arthropoda > Insecta > Coleoptera > Staphylinidae > Adinopsis > Adinopsis sp. GC000173. Next base: position 48,642 of record JARJDW010010395.1, read on the forward strand.
TCCTTCATAGAGTTCTCTCAGTTTATTTATTTGGAGATGCCTTTGTGCTTCTTATAAAGTTTCATTTAAAACAGAGTTGAAATAAGTTATGTGGAGATGTCTTCTTCAAATGATGGAAATTAATGTAATCTATTATAGGGTCTTAGCCTAAGGACCTGAATCTTGCTTAGAATTCTCGCATAGAACATATCTTCGGGAATTTCTATCTATTTCTACCTCTTGCTTCCACTTTTCCAAACATAGTTTCATTTAAAGCAGCCGTGAAATAAGTTCTTAGTCTTAGTTTGGGATTAAAGACGCTTAATTTAAGATCTCAATCTCTTGCTTGTTATAATCCTGGCACAAAACTTACTCGTACCTTTGGCGATTTGTAGATGGCCGGCCATTGATCATCGGCGTCATAATACAGCAACAAATTCGGATAGCCTTGATCCTCCTCGAACTCGATGAAGAACTCAAACTGGCCCTCGTCGCTGAGAAAGCAAAAACGCGCCATAAACGCCCAATTCTACAATAAATTATTAAAAATAAATAAATTATCTATGCAATGAATGCTTATAACTTTTTCGTATGTTTTTGCGTTTTCTACATTTCCCTAGTCTTTTTACAATTTTCTACTAAAGCATGAAACGCAAAAACAGACAGCAAAATGCGAAAAACCGCAAAATTTGTTAAAGAAAGCAAACCCAGATGAAAACTTGTTACTTTTTTGTGTTTTTGCATCTTGCACATTTCTCTCATCTTTTTCTATGTATTTTATGCAAACCAAGGTGAAAACATTGCTAAAGAGTTGAGAAAATGCAACAAAATCTACATAAAATTCACTCGTTTTGCAAATTTTCTGTTTAGTTTCTACATTTTTATGTTTTATTTGTTTGCGTTGCTTTCCCTCGTTTTTGTTTCATGTTTTATCAATTTTCCAGGAAAATACAGAATCAGCAAGATGTAAGTGACAAAATGTTGTAATAAATTTGTTGAAAGAAACGCAAAGTTACAAAAAATAGCCTCACAACTTTTCAGACCACTTAGACAATTCGTATCAATTAACGTGTGTACAAGAATATCCCTTTTTTACAGTAGAAAATAAATATCAATCACATTGTCTTCATCTCGCTGCTGTCGCCACTGCCTGCACCACCTCCGTTCTGCTGTTGCATCTTGGAGAGATGTTGCATGTCGAGCTGCGCCTGGGCGATATCGCTCAACGCCGCCAGGATCTTCTCTAGCAGCTCCTGGCCGTGCTTGACGATGGCTTCCAACCTCTCGGCCGCTTCTTGATTGTCGGCTTCTTTGGAACTAAAAACAGAAGATTATTGAGTTATTAATGCAGCTTGTGATGTGTTACAGAGATGCCTGGAGATACAAGATCCAAAACGTTGGATAGAAGTCTCACAGCGTCACAAATTGATTGGA
>JARJDW010010397.1:0-11666 GCA_030264715.1 Adinopsis sp. GC000173
TCATTTTAATTGAAATGCAACGGTAGTAAAATGTAAATGTGCAATTTTAATCATTAAATTGTCAAATATTTAACAAATAATTGAATTAGTGTGTTTTTGTTCTAATTTTATAAAAATGCATAAACACATTTTTCAATGAAAGTGAAATTAAATTAAATTTTTGTTTAATACTCTTTAAAAACCCTGTATTAATTCAATCTTTAAATTATGTTTTATCTTAACTGTTCAAGGGTTGCATTTGTTTTCATAGAAATGAGACATTATAGTAAAATTTCACTAACTCTTTAACTTTGTAAGTTTAATAATTAAATTAATAAATATTTAAGAAATAATTAAACTAGTGTGTCTTTACTCCAATTTTATAAATATACATTATTAAATTAAATTATTATCTATTATCTTAACTGTTCAATTATGTTTAATTCGGTTACACAATGAATTTGTTATAGATATTTCCAAATTTTGTTGCAAAAATTTGTAACAACAACTATTTCATTGATTAATAGATTGATAAAATAACGAAACATTAGAACTAATTTCGCTTCATTGTTTTAATATCAAAAATATCAATTCAGATAGTAATCTATTTTATTTGGCAACAACAAAATTAGTTTTTGCATTTATATGTTAAAAAGTCGAGTTACGAATGTTAAGAATAAGGCGTCATCAAACACGTGAAATCAATGTCTTTCTGACTTAGTAGTTTTCATTGAAAATGCAATGATGTCAAAATAAGTTGCATATCTGATTGCCCAAATTAGCAAAATGTGTAACTCCGTAAAATAGATGGAATAATACCAATAAAATAGTTTTATATAAATTTAATTTTGTTTGAAATGTTCTCGACAATTGAAAAACCTATAGTAGAGTAAAACTTTACAGCTTTTTAGTCTCATTTTTAGAGAAAATTCTTTTAACGATAACTAGATAGAAGACAATCAAGTGCTTTGGTTCTAAAATTAAGACAATCAATCTTTTTGAACATTTAAGAATCAAGATATCATATAAATACCGCATATAGTAATGTATATGCAAGATTGTTGTATATAAATATTATAAATAAATGTAGGGTGCTTTATGATCATTAGATACAACGTGCCACTACCTCAAATTTAGTTTTCCTTAAATTGATAAATCGTAACATAAAAGTTTGAAATATTTTTTGTTGACGGAGAACATATCTGACTTTAATATGTTTTATATTGTACTAAAAATAGACAAAGCACTTGAATTAATAAGAGTATCTTAGAATGTTGATCAAATCTCTAATTTTTCTTCTTATCTTTGTTACAGCAAAAAGAACTCGATTGTCCTACGCACTCAGCTCTCCGTGCGTGTCCACACCATTATAGGTATTAATTGCCATTTTTTTGTACATTTCGACATTCTGACTAATCCCTTTTTTCACTAACAGAAAAACTCCTCACGTCAGAGGGTCGCGAACTCCGCCGTGCCTTATTCTCCTTGAAACAGATCTTCCAGGAGGACAAAGACCTAGTGCATGAATTTGTTCAAAANAACTACCAGAACTATATATTACGCGCCCTCGGTCAGGTGATGCTCTACGTCGATGGTATGAATGGCGTTATGGAGCACAACGAAACGATACAATGGCTGTACGCGCTCATCTCGTCCAAATTCCGTTTGGTGGTGAAAACGGCGCTCAAATTGTTGCTCGTTTTTGTGGAGTACACGGATAGCAACTGCTTGTTGCTGATTAAGGCGATCAATGCGATCGACACCAGTCAGGGCCTGCTTCCGTGGCATAATATCATGAAACTGCTCAAGGATTTTGATTCCGCCGACACCGAGCTGCTGATCTATGCCACGACGTTGATAAACAAGTGCCTTAATGGAATCCCCGATCAGGATACGTACTACGATCAGACCGATTATCTCGAGGAGCAGAACATCGAGCAGATTATCAAGCGGTACATGTCGAAACCCGGCACCGATTTGGACCTGCTACAACAGTTCCAGATCTACGAGGCTGTGTTGCAGTACGAGGATGGCGAGGATTCCAAGCTGCCAATTCGTCATCTGGACGAGAGCATTAGGAAGACGTTGCGTAATAGGAAGGTGGTATTATTGGATTCACAGAAAGATACCGTGGTGAGGAGGAAGAGTCGACGGCATTCGACCGGAAATCAGCCTATGAATCTTATGGTGAGAAAGAGTGCGGATGAGAAGGTGGACACTGAAGATGAGTCTAGTAGTCAGTCGTCGAATAATGGATTAGGGTGCAATAACTACAAGGAGCCAAATAAAGGTATGTTTACAGTAATATTAACACTTTTCACAAGAGTAAAGTTGTTTTGAAAAGAATCAACAAGAAATGCGAATGAAAATAAACTTGTTGTTATATTCCAAGATAAAAATTAAACTGTTTTGTTGTAAGAGAGATGGAAAAGTTCATAAAGTTAGGCGTTGAAATTTCACAATCGCCCTATATTCGAGCAAAAATGTTAAGTTAAATTAAATTCTCTGCTTTATTTATATATCCGTCAAACCTACGTTGATAAGTAGTTAGCCCAATTTAATAAACATCTCTCATTTCCAATATAAGTGAATACAAGAACCGAGAAGTGGGAATATGTCTCCTGATATATTTTTCTGTATAAAATGTAATACCAGGTGATTTGTAATAATTTAGACTAAATTAAGATTAGAAAGTTTTACGTAATAATTAAAGGTAATTCTCGTTGAAATCCCTTCTTTATTACAAAATTGTAAAATAAATATACGAGGGTAAGTCAATTCTTAACCGCAACGCGGTTATATTTTTCGCTATGATGGTAATATGGGCTTGAAAAGAACAGAACACATATGCTTTAATTATTGTTAAGTTCTTAAGTATTTGAGCCAGTTAGGTTGTCTGATTTATCGCTGTTTTGTCCTTAAGCTTGACTGCACCGCTGTCTGGTTGAGCCAAGATCAGTGAGATCATTTTTGTCGTGATTTTTGTGATCGCAAGTTTTACCAGGAGCCAAAATTTATTCAAGGCTCTCCGTTGAGGCAACCTACTATTCCCGTACTGTATTAAAAATGTATGATGAATTTCGGTTCGTGATACATCTAACCATAAAAAGGGATCACTAAAAGTTGGTCTTACATCAAGTAAATAGACAGCCAAGCAGCCATGTTTAACAATAATTAAAACACGAATGTTTTTAAGATTTCAACGACATTACGCATAATAGTTAACTTACCCTCGTAGAATACTCATAAAATTCCATATTCATTTTCTTATTTTAAATATTGTTTTGCGTTGACAAAAAACTAAGGGTTGCATTATATTGGAAAATCCGGTATTTAAACTTCAAGGGACGTAACACTTCAATAATGTTTTGATTCGTAATTGTTTGTTTCGGTTAGAATTATTATTTTTTCTAATGGAATTCGTAAACAGTAAGTGTATATTGCATACATTATGTGTGATAATGAAAACAATCAATTTGTCTAACTGAATGTTATGGGGCATGTAAAATGTTTATGTAAAAATGAAGAAATTTTAGTAATCGTTGAAAAATTGACACTTTTGATTATTTTTTGTTAAAAATCAATGAAAGTTACTAAAACTGTTAATTTTTTGCATTATTTACTAAGAATCGATTAACATTTAGATATTGTATAATTTTGAGGGTTATGACATCAAACGATCACAGAATGTCAAAAATGTTAATGCAATAAATTTTCATCATTTTTTTTTGCAAAATTTAATTCATTCAAGATCACATGGTTTTCAATAAAATAAACTAAAATATCGTGCAGAAAGTAACAATTTTTCTTGATTTTTATTCGAAATTTATAAGTAAATTTACACTATCGACATAAATATGTTTCAACACGTTTAGATATCACTTTTGTTACATATATATAAGTAATTAATAAGTTGCAATTTCGATTTAGGCAACGACGTTGGCGTGACACCAGCACTTCGACGACGACGCGAACGCGCCGAACGCCAACGCAGCTTCATGAAGGAACAGCAAGAGAATGCCCTACTATTATGCGGCATCATCAACAATAACAACAATAACGAAAACGAAAAATATGAAAACAACGAAAACGGTAAACAATACACACGCATTACGCGTAGCAACAACAACTAATCGAGTGATTATATTTTAGGTGGCGGCAACTATACGAACGGCCTTCAGCAACGCCTCAATCGTAAGAATAACTTGATCAACCTGGAGAACGGCGTCAACGAGAAACAAGCGTGGATTATTAGTAATAATAATAATAATAATAATAATAACGTCGAAATCGAACAGAGCAACGGAAATTCCTCGCCTCCGAGCGAGCAGCAATCGAACGATAAGCTGCTGCTGCAACAGCTTAAAAAGGAGAATACGGTGAAGGATTTGACGCAAAAGTTGTCATCGCAGAATATCCTACAGCATAGTCCGAGTTCGGATGATAATAAGCTAAGTCAACGCATTGAAGGTGAGTCAACTTCAAATAATTAAGTGTGTGTAAATGTTAATATTTGTTGATTTTGTAGGTATGACCGGTTTGATTAGCAAAGCCAAAGAAGGATTAGCCAAATCCAAGTCGCAGCAGATTGTAAAAAGCCCAACCGGCGAGAATGTACCGAAGATCGCCGTTGTTGAGGTGAAGAAGTCGGAGAATGAGCTGCGCTGGGAGGAGATGGCCGCGACGCTATCGCGACCGCTCAACCTCTGCGACATGGACTTCACCGATCTGGAGCACGACGACGAGAACGACGTGCTGACGCCGGTGCACATCTCGAACGGCATTCCACCACCGCCACCGCCGCTCGAGATGAACAACGGCATCGCTCCACCACCGCCGCCACGCGCTGGTCTTCCACCAAGTCCGCCGATCTTCAAATCGCCGTTTGCGGCTAATAAAAACGCACCCGAAACCAAGATACCAATCAAGAAGAGCAAGAAAACCGTGAAGCTATTTTGGAAGGAGGTGCGAGACGATCCGATGCACACGCCGCTCAAGAACAAGACTGGATTCATTTGGGATGAGTTGCAGCAGGTGAACGTCGACACGCAAAAGCTGGAACATCTTTTCGAATCGCGCGCTAAGGATTTGATTAATAAGGTATTATTCATTTATTTCTTATTATTCTTACTTGTTTTAATATAAGGTGGTTAAAATATTTACAAAATCATGATTGTCTCACATAATTGCCAAGTGATTATCTTATTTTGTATGTATTTGTAAAATAGTTTTCAATCATTTTAAGGTTCTTGCGTTACATATTTTTTATAATTCTCGTAGAAAAATATGTAAACCAACAACAGCATTCATAATCCAAAGTAAAATGTGCAATTAATTGCGTGTAAGAGTCTACATTTGGGGAATGTTTATCACCCACTCTTTTGGATGTTGTAATTTGAAAATATCAATTTTTGCAACGCAGTCAAAAAGCTTACCGATGATAATTTAAGAGTAGATTTTTACGCGAGATTGGGTTTTACTACTATTTATGGATGATGCTCATTAATAAGCCCCTTATACATATTTCTACGAGGAGAAGCTTACGCTTAAAGACAGATTGTTTTTCCTAATAGATTTTCTAGTAACTTGGATCTTCATTAACTTTAGCTCAACGATTAGAAAGAATTAAATTCGAAGTCAATCACAATTATACAAACTTTTATGAACATGATTAAGAATGCTATCAATACCTTGGTAATTATCTAGGTTAATCAATGATTTTCACAAATTTTAACCATCCATTATAATATAATAATTCAATCTATATCAATTGATTTGAAAAATTCACATGTTTTATTTTGTTTGTGGCGCGCGCTCGCTCGCTATTTTAAATTTCGGGCTGATTGAAAAATTCAAAGGAGGTGAGTTTTTAGCAAACATGTTGTTATTTCTATGATTCGTGTTTATTAGTTTTTTATGTTCTGTTAAATTTTGTTCATTTAATTTTATATTTACTTTTATTATTAGAGAGATTTTGTTGTTGGTTTTTTTTTGTTTTTTTTTTAGATATTTAGCAATCTTTGTGTTTTTCTGTTTAATTCACTGTCGTTTTTGTACACAACACAATTTTACGAAAAAATCAATGACGATTTGTTTGTGGATTTATTATTAGAAGGAAAATGCGCATATTGTTGAAGTTTTGAAGGTTCATTAGTTATAGACTGGGCCAACTTCTAATATCAAATTTTAAATCAAAACAAAAAGTATTGGCGAAAACTGTACTTTCGTAAGTTTTTTTAATTGCATTCATGGAATATCGACTTTTAAATAATCCATTTTTTCAATTCATTTCGCATTACATTATTAGTCAATTTTGCGTAGTTTCTGGTTTATTTAGTTATCTAAGTTTTATGAAAAGAAATCAGGCGCTGTCTCTCATCCGAGGGAAGAAGAAAGCCAAACAAATTTAGTATTTTTTTAAGAAACAGTTATAAAGCTGAAATAACGCAGCAATTTAAGATTCTTGGAGGAATAACAAATGTGGAGGTGTTATCATATTTCAAAATTCTTTAGAAACATAAATTATTTAATCGTTTAAATAAATTTAAAAAAAAGTTTCGATAGTTTTTGTTTATTCGAAGTTGGCTTGCTGTATAAAATATATTAGCAAAACTTCCAATCTGTTTTAATTTTCCACAAAACACAAAAGAAACACAAATCACCATCTACAATTCAATTAAAACCAACACATTGCATGTCATTGCAGACGCAATAATTATTTCACAATATTAATTATTATTCCACGTTTTAGAAGCAACAAGAACTCAACAAGAACAAGGAGATCATCGTATTAGATCCGAAACGCTCAAACGCCATCAACATTGGCATGACCAAACTTCCGCCGCCGCGCAGCATCAAGACCGCTATCTTAAAGATGGACGCGACGATTATGAATCGCGAAGGCATTGAAAAGCTGCTCACGATGCTTCCCACCGAAGAGGAGCGCAGTAAAATTCAGGAGGCGCAAAGCTCGAATCCCGACCTGCCGCTGGGCAGCGCCGAGCAGTTTCTGCTCACGCTCGCTTCGATCAGCGAACTACCGGCGCGCCTACGACTCTGGGCGTTTAAGCTCGACTTTGAAAATACCGAGCGCGAGATTGCCGAGCCGCTGATGGACCTAAAACAGGGCGTTGAAGTACTGCGTGTTAATAAAACGTTTCGTGGCATTCTTAGCACTCTACTCTCAATTGGTAATTTTCTCAACGGGAATGAGGTGAAGGGATTTCAAATAGAATATCTGGCGAAGGTGCCGGAGGTTAAAGACACCGTCCACAAACACTCCCTCTTGCACCATCTCTGCCACATTGTGATGGAGAAGTTCCCGGATGCCACCGACTTGTACTCTGAGGTATTTTTAGCTTAGCAAATTATAAATCGAATAAATCAATGATTGAATATGTTGTTATTTATAGATTGGAGCAATAACGCGTGCATCAAAGATAGACTTCGACGAGCTCGCGCTTAATGTGCAGCGTCTCGAATCAGATTGCAAATCGTCCTGGGACCACTTGAAGCTCATTGCCAAGCATGACGGCGCCACGATGAAAGCGAAAATGTCCGATTTTCTTGCTGATTGTGCCGAACGCATCATCCTGCTTGGAATTATTCACCGTCGCGTTATGAATCGGTAAACAATAAGATAAATAAACTCGACATAATTCATTTTATATTTATTGACGTCATTGCAGCTTTCACAAATTTCTACTCTGGTTGGGAATTCCATTGCATCAAATCGCCGAAACGAAGCCGAATGAATTCTGTCGCATCGTTTCGGAGTTTGCACTCGAATATCGTACGACGAGAGAACGCGTGTTGCAACAACTCGAAAAGAAAGCGAACCATCGCGAGCGCAATAAGACGAGAGGAAAGATGATTACAGAAGTAAATAACAACTTTAACCTTAAATTCTGTTCATTGTATTATTAACACTTAAAATTTTAGACCGGCAAATTTCGCACCAAGGAAGATCGTGCTGATGCAGAGCTACGTCAGCTACTCGGCAGCGATTACTCCGATGTGGAAAGCTTGCAGGGCACATTACCATGGCGTCGGACGAAAAAGGACGCTACGCGAACTATCATGGGCGCGCTGAACGGACACCTAACCGATGGTGACGATGAGATACTGGAGAGTTTGGTAAAGACGGCGACGAAGGCGCCGTCCTCACGTACCGCGCCGCGCGAACGAAAACGGACACGGCACGCCGATCGAAAATCGCGTAAGTTTGATTTATTAGAAATGCGGGATGTGGGTGATGTTTTAGATTTTGGAAGCCGGAAAAGATCTTGTCCAGATAAACATTAATTTGTAAAGTTTCGTATTGAAATTGTAAAGAATTGAAAAATAATTGCAAGTCAATAAAAACGATGTTACAAATTGTAATATTGCAGGGAGCGTTTTTATAAATATTCGTAATTTATTCGAAAAATTTTAAGATGTTTGCTAAATAATACTCATACTCCTCTTTTTTATAAAAGCGAAATACTTGATTTTGCCGAAATAATCTTTCAATTAAAGAAATCCCATTACAGTGATTCAAAATAATAATATATTTCATTGGAATTTATAAAAAGGAGGATTGAAAATTTAATCTTGATGAAATTTCATGATTATGAAGCCATAAAAGTCATTCCGATATTAAAACTTGTTCATATTAGACTTATTTTTTACATTTCCATAAAAATTAATGTTTTTATTATGTGTAATAAAATTAAAATGACATATTTTTATGAAATTTCATGCGAAAATATGAGTATAACGTTGTTATTATGAGTAAATTGTCCAATTTTAGTTGATACTATTACTATCTTTAGTACTAGTTCATTTCTTCGTTCATTTTTACGTTTTATTATATTTTTCTTATAGTAAAACGTTCAAGAACAAGAGAGAATCCATTCGGTCATCGAGATTCTCCTTAAACATTATAAAGGTACATTTGTGTGTAGCGTTTGTTGCATTAACGAGTGCTCATTGTTGTGTTTTTCTAGTTGAAGCATGCATTTGTAGCTTACTTGCTGCATGACTCCACACTGCGCCCCCAATCTAAATTTACCTCTTTATTTTTCAGTACGAAGGACATTAAAGAATGGACTATCCGAAGAGGAGAAGAAACACCTTTCCGCCTACATTAAGGGTTACTAATTTATTTCATTAACCACACATTTTTTTGTTTATTAGTTTTACTTTTTTCGATGCAAAGTGTGTACATCGTTGCAATGTGTATGATTGATTGATTGATGACGATTTAGGAAATTTGTATACTGATTTTTTTATGTGATACAACCTTATTTAATTTTTATTTTGTTTCCTATCTGATGATTATTGTATTGTACTTAAAACGCACGGTATTTTGTTTATTTTATTTTTCATTTTCTCATTTGTATGTAATAAGTTTTGTTTCCTATTATCTATCTATTTAATTTATCGTGTATATTAAAAATAAATTTGTTATAAAAAACTTACATGCACCAGTTTTTTCGGTCCTGTTAATAACAACTTTATAAAGGAATTAAAAATATTCACATCACATGTTGACAGTTGGTAATATCGATAATATTGTTTTCTACATTGCCTGCCATTTTCGACAAATAAAATATATAAAAAATCAAATATTTACATATTAGAATGTGATTGCAGTATTTTCAATGATTTTAAATTCATGTTAGCGTTACTTAAATTATATATATTTATATTTTTAGCAAATTATCTGCACTTTTCAATTTTCAAAGTTGGCAGCGCTGATGTTGCATGTTTTTGTTTAAAAATGGCAACCCCGTTATATTTCAAAACATCCAGAAATTTTTACTAGTTTTAAATCAATACCGTTAAATTAATGTAGTGTTGCTTGCTAAATAGGCTGATATAAAGTGCAAACATCGAAATTAAGGTAGGAATTTTATCAAAATCGGAAAGGAAAGTCATGAAGACACGTGATTCATTCCCTTGGTTCTAATCTATCAAATACATACATAAATGACTGTAGCCGTATAGAGAATATTTCTTTAAATTCAATATATCTATAATCTATTTCTCTTAGCAAGTATGAAATAACCACTGGAAGTAACGAAATCAGTTCCCTAATAGGCTACGCTAATCGCTAACTTCGCCAAATAGGCGATCTAGTGAATAAGAGTAATTTGATTACACTCGGTACATTAAATTAATTGACTTAAATCTTAAATGCTTTTCTGACTAGTCGCCTTGTCTGTCTGTCTGCAAATCTGTATGTTTGTTCAACATTTTGCAATCAATTTCAAAATTACTTTATACATATCCAAAATTTCGCAATTTTAATGAAGAACTGGGCGACAATAAATTCTTTAATTACCCTCTCGTCTTTAGACAGAATATCCGTATTTCGTAACTCAGTTCAACCATACCTTCATTTATAAGAAGTTTTACAAGATTTACATTTGATTTTACAGAATTCATCCGTGTTAAATCATTTTTAACCCTTTTTAAGGTATACCTAAATGTATTTTCGAAGCACTGACTTTTATTTAGTTTAGTCCTTAAGAAAAATATAGCCTGCACAATATTTGATTCAGAAATTCAGATTCAGATTCAGAAAAAACCTTCATATGTCTCTTCATAACCAAATATGTATCTATCATTTTTGCAATAAATTTTTCTAAGAAAGCGTGTAGCAAAACTGCTCCAAAATAAGTGAAAGGGTTAAAATCCAGTTAGTCTTTGTGAGAAATTTAAAGCCTAAAATATTCCCAAATTTACAGCAAAATTATTTTGGAAAAAGATTCTGTTTATAAACTTGTTACCATAGTTAGATTCAGTGAACTCAAACCTGGCAAATCAAGAAGATATTTTGACAATTCTTTTTAATTGATAGACCTCGATAACAAAAACTATCTTTTAAAATATGTTTACACTCTTGAATATAGTGCAACCAAATTAGGTTTACCCATCGTTCCCATGTTTGTTAAAAGGAATTCTCAATTTTCAAGTACAATATTATTAAAAACTATAAATATTGAGCCATTTAATTTAGTCTTGGTTAGAAATTTAATCTAAAATCGATTTAATAATAATCGGTTAGCTTAAATCGCAATTATAAATTAATCTCCCAATCAAATAAAATGCAGAGTTTATAAATAGCGACGTGAAAATTCGATTATAATGTTGCACTTTGTCGGGTGTGAACTTTCCTATTAATTAAATGATTTTTCACTTTGCAAACTAATCTTCCAAAAACAAAAAAAATGCTTATTGTTTGCGTAATTCGTGTAAAAAAACAAAATCTTTAATAACGCAAAGTAAAACTACACAAATAGCAATAGAAAATTATGTAAATTAACCACGAAATCAAATAAAATGCAGAGTTTATAAAATATCGACGTGAAAATTCGAATATAATATTGCACTTTGTGTGGTGTAGACTTCCTATTAATTAAATGATTTTTTACTTTACAAACTAATCTTCCAAAAACGAAAAATTCGCTTATTGTTTGCGTAATTTATTTAAAAAACAGAATGTTTAATAACGCAAAGTAAAACTACACAATTAACAATAGAAAATTATGTAAATTAACCTCGAAATCAAATAAAATGCATAGTTTATAAAATATCGACGTGAAAATTCGAATATAATATTGCACTTTGTGTGGTGTAGACTTCCTATTAATTAAATGATTTTTCACTTTACAAACTAATCTTCCAAAAACGAAAAATTC
>JARJDW010010401.1:0-20578 GCA_030264715.1 Adinopsis sp. GC000173
TTTTAAAATGTTATCTATTGTATAAATTATAATTTTTTTGTTTTTTAAAGCAAATTTATTATGATTTTTTATTATTCTAGAAAGAAAATGCAGAGATTTAATAAATTTGATTGAAAATGCAAGAAAATTTTTTGAAAATAGAAAAAGCACAAAACATATGCGATAAATTGGAATTTTCCCAACAAATAATACCGATTTTTCCACAGCATATTATTATTTATGGAAAAACAAAAGTGTAAATTTGCAAAATAATTAAAACTATTTATTATTAGCATAATACGGTCGAATACGAAATTTCAATACAATAAATAAAGTGAAAATGATCGCGCCGAGAGACCTTGAAAATGCAACAGCAACAATAACAACACAAAACAAAAACGAAACGCTCTATTGCAAAATTTCATAAAATTAACAAATCGAATAAAGATGGCGCGCTCGCGAGCGCTTACAACATTCAGACGGTTTGAAATCGTTCGCATATAACGCAACAACAACAACAACAACAACAACAACACAATCATTCTTTTGTTGTATTACTACCGAGTCTATGCATTATTGTAATAGATTTTTTTACATCACACACACACACAAACAAAAAAAGTATACGTATACAACAAATGCACATTGTCGATTGTTTTACTATTTATTTATATACGTACGGTGCGATAAAAAATCATCATCGGCCGGATTGTCTTTTTTGCATGTGTGCACGCATTTTTTCCTCTCCTTCTCGCTCTCGCTGAGACATCATCGTCTTGATGTGGAATGAAGTAATCTGCGAACGAAAAAAGAAAAATAGAATAAAATAAAATAAAGGCAGTGCGATGCTCATTTTTTTTCTCTCTGTTTTGCGTCGTTCATTCATCGTATCGTATAAGTTTGTCTCACTTCGCGCGCACTTCTCTCTATTTACACATTGCGAATAAATTTGTGTCAAGATCATGGAAATTGTGTATGAAATGTTGCCGTGTTGATGCCACAATTTTTTTTATAACTAGTTTATAACGCTTGCACCATTGTATTTTAAACCATAACTTTTTCTTTTCTTGCATTTCAATTTCGTAAAGCAAAAACGAGCGCAATGTGTTGTTTTTTTGGCGTTTTTCATCTACGAACAGAGTGCGATGTTCGTGACTATGTACGCATGTGAGCGAGATAAGTAACACATCACTTAGCAACATCAATAAATAATATTTTTGCAATTTGGCGCAATTCGATATTTTTTAACGCATTTAAAACGTTAAATTTTCGCATTTTTTGAGCGCTTTTTTATCACGCGATGAATAAAACAACAAAATCTTTGATGCATGTCGCTCTAAAAGTGCGAACATTCAATGGAAAGCGAACAATAATGAACGGGTGTTGTTGTAACATCCTGCAACAAATTTTCGACACATTTTTACATATTTGCCGCGATTTTCGTAAATATTTAATCTAAAATGGCAAAATAAGATTGCAATCAGTGTTTGTTTATTAAAAGCGCAACATAGATTACCCAGAAAAATACAAATCGCATGAGAATATCTAATATTTTTTAATATTTTGTAGAATTTTTACATTTTTTATGATTATCGATAGTTATTTATATAGCATAATACTAGTTGAATATTTTCATTTTCCCTAATTTGATTTTTAATAAATTCTAACATACGCTAGACGATAACAATTGAATTTTTCAATTCATTTTTTACTTCATATTTCAATTTGATCATCATCTTAGAATATATAAAAATAGTTTGTATAGCGCATCAGATGTAATCATCTTTCCTATATTGCGCCCATTCAACGTAGCTCGTTGATTATTCCACTAATTTGTGTATGTTACCAAGCAACGCACCCTCGTCCTTTCGTTCAAGTTCATGCTTATTTTAGCAAGAGTGCATATCATTCAAAGGTATACATGGCAAGATATCTGCTTAGGAGCAGAAAGTGTGACGTACGCAACACAAAATGATATACTTTTTTGGGATTACTACAATTCATAAACATTAAATTGTTTCAAAAAAACGAGAAAAACCCGGTTGTTTTCCATTTTCGATCAATAATGATGAAGCTCGCTAAAGAAATTGATGAAAAGTGTCGAAGATCAAAGAAAAATCGAAAGAAAACCGAAAACGTTTTCTCGCAAAGCAAAATCTATCCAAAATTCAATGTTTAATAATTGGAATTACATACTAGAAACATTTAAAAAAAATGCAATAAAAATAGGTTTTTTTTGTATTGTCTGCTAGTTTTCGTATGTATACTTTGGAAATGAAAAGCACTATAGAGCAAAATGTTGTTGATGTGAGGCGATAGCACGTTAATTAAAAAAAGCAAGCAAGTCGAGTTGGTGTATATACGACGACGAAGCGAAGACGCAATTTTTATTTATCGCCATTATGAATGTGTTGTTGTTCAGTTTTTTGCGTCGCCGTAGCCACCGCCGTCACGGCCGCCCGCAATGACTGATGAGGCACATGGGAGAACAAGGAAGTGGAGAAAATGAAGGGTTGATAAGGAACGACTTGTGGAAAAGTTATTCGCTGATATAAATATACAAATACGCGCGACGCGAAAGTTTTCTTATTACTTTCCAACCGACCCACACTCTCTGCCTTCCACCAGTCGCCGAAGAAGCAACACCAAAACGTAGCAAGCAGCAAGAGAGAAAAAAAAAGTAGCATGGAAAGAAGAAAAATGTGCAACAGCATTGATAAGCGCGCAAATTGTGCACGCTTTACGCCACCACCTCATCGTCGCAATGCCCAAATAAATCATTTCTATTTTTACACCTTTTTGTAGAAATTTTGTGCAATTTTCTTCATTTTCTGCATTTTCAATTAAACTTTGTTAAGTACAAGCAAGACTTTTTTTATTGGTCTGCACTCTACACATAGGCATTGTGTAAATATTTCACCAACAAAATATAATATGTCATGCAAATTTTGAGAAGTGGTTTTATGTTTAATTGATTTTTTAGCAATTTTTAGTGTTAAACTTAGTCGTTTGGTATATTTTGGCTTCATAAACATTAAGATTTCTATGGAATTTTCTTCATGCGGAAATTTTTGCGATTTTCCTTAAATATTTCTTTAATCTTTGCCATTTTCTATCAATTCTTTGATCAGCTTTAATTATTATTAATCAAAAATGGGGAAATACTACATTCTTTGCTTTTTTCAAACAATGATTGAGAAATATTAATCTAAAATTTAAAATTCGAGAAACGTGAAAATACTAGAAAATAAGTTGAACATTAAAAATTACCAAACAAGAAAAAAAAACAGAAGAAAAATGTGTAACAGAGCATTGATTTATTTTACTTGAATGTATATGTATAGAAAATATCTTACAACTATAATTTTGCATTCTAGATTTAATACGTAACGTTTATAGAAATGTTGTTAGCTTAGATTGATTTCTTTAGCAATTTTTAGTGTCCAACTTACTCTTTTACTATACTCACGCTTGTTAAATATTAAAATTTGTATAGATTTTTCTTTATGCGAAAATTATTGCGATTTTCCTCCAATATTTCTTAAATCTTTACCATTTTCTATCAATCTATTAATCAAATTTAATTATAATTAATCAATAAATAAAGAAAAACTGCATATTTTACTTTTTCGCACAATTTTAACTATGATTGTGAAATATTCATGTAAAATTTAAAGTTCAAGAAACGTGAATTTACTAGAAAAATAAGTTGGACATTAAAAATTACGAAAGGAAAAAAAACGAAGAAAAATGTGTAACAGAGCATTGATAAGCGCGCAAATTGTGCACGCTTTACACACAACCTCATCGCAAAACGGCAAATAAATCACTTGCGTTTTTTTTTTGTTTGCATTTCATATTAAACGTGTAGAAAATGCTAAAAATCTTGATAAGCTATGTTAATTAGCCCCCCATGCGCTCCCATATTAATTCGTTTGCAATAATTTTTTTTCCTCTAAATTATAGGTTATATTAAAGTGTAGTATTTTTCATACACTTATATATATTTTATATACGTTATTTAGATTTATTCTCAAAGATATTTTTTATAGTTTTATATAAATCAAAAAATGAATTATGGCGTATTAAAAATATAAATAAAAGTGTTCCTTTTTTTCAGCTTGTGCTGTTGTTGATGGTGGATGTAAATTAAAGCTTACAACACGTTCCTGGTTTTTTTTTGTTTTGTTTCGAATGAAAGGTGCGTAAATTAACCGAAAAGCAAATTAAATTCACAATGAATTACCGTGTGTAGTATTTTTTCTACGATCATTTGAATATTTATAGTTGCACCTAACATACGTCAATTGATTAAGATCGCATATTAGTGAATTATGAATGTGCATAAGAGTAAAAAGGATGGGAGAGGGTTGCATTAAAAACCTGCACATTTTTTTATACAAACTGCTTAAAAAATTCATAATTTAGTTAAAAATGCATGTTAATAACAGAAAATATTCATTAATCCGCTTAGGTGTGCCGAAAACAAAAATAGCGTATTTCCATATGAAAATAAAATGCAACATAATCAATAAATTCTAAAATTATCTAAAGAAATTCAGATTAAAAGTAAATTTGTATATTGTTATTGTTTTTTTTGCAAAAAATATTTATTTAAAGTCTAAAAGATTAATATTATCAGAAATTTGCTAGAAACACGCATTAAAGATAAAAATTTGCTGCTTTAAATATAAATTATACTAAAATCGCCAGACTCTAAAATCAGTTATTTTCTTAAAAATATAAAATACAAAATTATCTAAAAAAATTAAAATTATAAATAAATTTATATATTTTAACGAATCTTAAAGCGTCGATGACAAAATGCAAAAGAGTACTAGCATGCACGTAACAATTGTCATTGTTTTTTTTGCAGAAAAACGTTAAAATAAAGTCTAAAAGACTAATATTATCAGAAATTTTTGCTAAAAATCCGCATTAAAAATAAAATGTTGCTATGTTTAATGCCAATCGAATTAAAATCGCCAAAATTTAAGATCAGCTGTTTTCTTTAAAAAAAAGTAACTAATCAATAAAATACATATTATAATGAATCTTAAAGCGTCGGCGATAAAAGTCATAATAGAAAATAGTAAATATCGATATGTACGTAACAATTTTCATTAATTTTCGATGAAAAATGCTGAAATAAAGTGTAAAATATTGAACATGCATCAAAAGTTTGCTAAAAAATCGCGTTAAAGACGAACCGTCGGTATGTTAACCAGAATACGTTCATCAATCGGATTAGATCTGCCAAAACCAAAAATCAGATGATTTGAAATGCACTAAGTAACATAATCAATAAAACATAAAACTATAAAAAATAATTAAAAGTAATTTTACATATTTAATGGACTTTTGAAGATAAAATGCTAAATGTAAAATAGTAAATATCATTATAAGTATACGTAACAGCTTTCAATGGCTTTCCGCAAAAAAAATTGTTGAACTAAAGTCTAAAAAATTGATAATGCATCAAAAGTTTGCTAGAAATTCGCGTTAAAGACGAACCGTCGCTGCGTTAAGCAGGAAACGTTCATCAATCGAATTAAATCTACTTAAAGCAAGAATCAGCTGTTTCCCTATGAAAATGAAACGGAACACAATCAATAAAATACAAAATTAACAAAATAAAAATTAAAATTAAAGATAAATTTACATATTTGACGAGTTTTAAAGGGTCAGCGGCAAATTGCGAAAACGTAATGTAGTCAATATCATTATGTATGTAACAATTTTCATTAGTTTAACACGAAAAACCGCTAAAATAAAGTGTAAAAAATTGATAATGCATCAAAAGTTTGCTAGAAATTCGCGTGAAAGACGAAGCATTGGTACGATAAGCAGGAAACGTTCATCAATCGCATTAGATCTGCCAAAAGCAAAAATCAGCTGTTTTCACGATCAAAATAAGATGTAAAATAATCGATAAGACATAAACTAATTCTTCGAAAGGTAAAAAGAAAAGTAATAAGATAAAGAAAGATGTAAATGTTTGCATAATTTTGTAAGATTTAAAGGTTGGACGAGAAAACGGGCGTTTGGAAAATAGTAAATATGAGTGCGTGTGTGTTCATATAGATTGAAATGAAATTAAAATCGAATTTGATGCATCCGAAAGTTTTAAGAAAATTTAATCCGTGCGCGGCGCGCGCGCCCGCTTCCAGTCTATCGCTTTAAGGTTGGCAGCGGCCCAGCACGAACAGTCGCAATGTACGAGGAGGAGAAATTGCGACGGTATAATGCAGGGCGACCGGGGCTACCCTGGAGCCTTATCAGAACACCCGAGGCGATGGGGTGGCGGCGTATTCTCCAAGCCGCCCGTCCGCCCCCAACCCCTTACTCCCAGCCCCCCTATACACGCTGCTGCCGTCGTCCCGCTCTCTCTTTCTCTCTCCGTCTCTCTTTCGCGCTCACTCCACCATCCAGCGCGCCAACCGAACCACCCACCGCCTCTTATATACGACGCTATATATTCCAGCTATATGGATATTCTCATATAGAAACTAGAATCCTTGCCCAGCTTTACTTGCTTTTGTTACACTACGCGTCTATATCTATATAGGGCTTTCTCCTAGCATTATTATGTTAAAATTTTCGCTCGACGGCCGTTCTACGTACGCGCGGGGTTTGGGCGAAATTTTCGAGCGTCGTGTGTATGTGTGTGTGTGTGTGGATGCGGCGAACCGTGCCGCAACAACATCGCCACGCCGGACAAAAATTTGGCGGCGGCCGAAATCTTATGCCCGCTTTTATTACAAGCGCATCGAGTTTCTCTTCTTCCTCTTGCTTTGGCTAGGATGCGGTCTACTTGCTCATATTACAACCTCAACATAATATCTATCTATCCTAAAAAATACTTATTGATAAATATGATATATCAGAAAACAAGAATTTTTGCACTCGCCAAGAACTTTAATTACACCAAATCTTGCCCACTAACAATATTGACAATATTTCGTTAAATATAAGATATTTGAATAAAAATCTCATTAAAATTTTATACAATACATATAAACAATATTGATTTTATCCAAAATAGACAAAAACTCATCGAAATCCAATGATATTTTTATACAATTTGAGTTTGGCTCGAAAGTATATTATAGAAAAACATTTCTCGTTCCATGATTACATTTAATAATCATGCTTCAATATCATTGTGATACTTCATTCCTGCAAAAATCAACTATTCTGTCTGGCAAGAAAGTTAATTGGGCAAAATCTAATAATTTTTCATCAAATATACCACTTTGCTGGAGAGGAAGTAGAAGAAAAGCAGGAAACATCTCTAAGTTTTTACATGTTTTGTTGAAAAACAATGTGCAATATTAATTTTATGCAGAAAAAAATTAAGTATTCACTGAAAATCAATAACATTTTTATACAATATAAACTTAACAAAGGATTTACTTGAGATGTATTAAATAGGCAACACTTATTGACAGTTATTAAACTTGGAAAGGATGTCATAATCTTTAAAAATTACAAAGCCTATACAAATAAAACTATATTTTAATAATTTATGATTGGTAAAAATAAAATTAGAAGCAATGTGGCCTAGAAACATCTTTCTTCGTTTTTTATGTTCTTAAATCCTTTGAATCTAAAGGATTACACAAAATGAATTCTAATTAGAAAAAATCAACAATTTTATGCAATTTCATCTTTGCAAAATTAATGCTTGACAAAAGAACAATTTAAAAATTTGAAACAAACTCAACTATTTTATGCAACATTTTCAAAATTTGGGCTGAGAAAATTTACTCAACGTAATAAATAATCTAACAATTTGACACCTTCTTCATTCTTTCCCACATTTAAAAAATTTGTATAAAATTAATATAATTTTTCTATAGATTTTAATAATAATCATTTCTGATCAAAACCATATGTAAATGTTTTCATGATTATAGAAAAAGAATGAGAAGCAAAGTTAATAAAATATAGCAAGAATTGTAGCGCAAGACTTTTTCGTCGTCGATTATTTGCAACGTACAACACACAAACACACACACACACATACATAACATATGTAGGTGGAATATATAGAAAGGATGTGCTGTTGCTAGTCGCGTCCTTTTCGCTTCGGCTGGCGATTTTTTCGAACGTGTGCGCTGGCTGTTGTTGTTGTTGAAGATATGGTCTAGTTGTTCATGTGCATGTTGTGTGTTTGTTTGCTCGAAAATAATAAATATCTAAATAATAATTATTATTACTCGGTTTGAAATTGGAATGGGGAAAAAATAAGTTGAACGTTGTACCTATGCTTAACATAAATAATATATCGATTATTTGAGGAGAGAAGAGAAAAATACTTCTTTAACGACGCATTTTCGGCGCGCAATTAATGCGTTGCGGCAGAAAGTTTACTCAGCGAAACCAACAAGTTGAGTTTAAATTATCAGCAAGCGCGATATATTGATTAATATTTGATATATCAATAAATGAAGGCAAAGTTTCGGTTTTCAGGAAAATTTCAGCTCGCGCCAAATTTAAAATGCTTTCAGTGCGGATGAAATCTAATTAATACGCTGAAAATGCGACGCACAACCGAATTTAATAATGCATTTTGCTAAATACAATAATTATTTTCAATTCGCACCGTTTTCGATATATTATGGGTGCATCTAGGTATTAATCCTATTAAATTATTAATGTGTGTTGCACTTCACACTCATTGCATAAAGCATCATTTTCGTAGTAGTGATTCTTTTCATCCAGGACCGAATTTAGAAATTCCCAGGCCCGGGACAAACTAAGAGTTACGG
Source organism: Adinopsis sp. GC000173 (assembly GCA_030264715.1). Taxonomy (NCBI): domain Eukaryota; kingdom Metazoa; phylum Arthropoda; class Insecta; order Coleoptera; family Staphylinidae; genus Adinopsis; species Adinopsis sp. GC000173. The sequence continues at coordinate 8,754 of JARJDW010010401.1, forward strand.
TCCTGTTTAGAAATTTACTATTAGTACCATTTTTTGCTTTTAATAACGTTTAAAAAAATTTAAATCTTTAGTCATATTTTTATATAATTAAATGCGATTTTAGTATTTATAACCGGCCCCAATTTATGGCAGATCGCAAGCAGGTACTTACTACCTTGACTGCCTTGTTGTGCATTAAATTCTGTTTTCATCTCAAGGGAGGAAAATTTAAAGACATGTGCTAAATTTGTGAAATATAATTTGTATTGCACTTCAGTTTAATGACTATAAAATTAAAAACCAATATTTTGGTAAAATTTTCAAGAAATGCGTAGATAAGCAACCTGTGTTAAATTCTGGCGGCATAATTCATATCACACTTCATACTCATGGCAGTCGATTTAAGAATCATTTTCGTAGTGGTACTTTTCATCGCAAGAGCGAAAAATTTAAAAACAATATTTTCTAACATTTTCAAGACGGTCAATAATTCTGGACGGCGGCGAATCTAAAATTTAAGCGACCTGTATTGAATTCAGGCGGCATAATTTCACACGCATGGCGGTAAATTTAAAAGGCGCGCGCGGATAATAAAGCGATTAACCGTTTATTTACTTGTACGTAAATTATGCGAATGATACGAAACAATGTAAAACGTATAATTGATGGTCATTGTGCAGTTGTAAATTATTATAGCTTAAAAATGATAGTGTTTGAGTGATGAAATTACAGATTTTATGGATAATTTAACACATTTTTTTTTTCGTTCGTATTAACTACCTGCATACGTGTAAAAATTTCAATTAAACTATTTTTTTTTTCTAAACAGCACGGATTTTCGAAATTATTGAAATTAATCTAACATTAACGAAATGATCGTTATAAATTAATTACAAAAACATTAAAAAAACCAACTTGTTTATAATTTAAAGATATCTAATTCTCGTTTATGCACACTTGCTAATTTGACAAGACTCAATAATCCGATAATCTTTCGTGCCAGAATGCTGAGAATATAGCGTGTATTAGAAAATTGTTAAATAGAGCTGTTTTAACTAAATTATGTAATCCGGCACGCTCACTAATCCGGCAGATTTGCATGAGACGTAAAGAAATGTTAAACAAAGGCAGCGTTTCAATTATTTTCTAGCAAACAAATTAATTTAAAGTAATTTCGAGAATGGGGTTTGGTGTCACCGCCATCGACGGTATATCGGCGGTCGGCCGCAATAAAGTGCATGGATTTTAAGTGGACACATCGTCGGGCTCGGGCTCGGGCTCCTGCGGATAGTATGTAGTAGTCGATCTTAGGGAAATTAAGGTCCTTGAGGTTAGGAGTTAAAGTGATCCTCTCGTCTCGAGTGCCCACTTTCGAATCTACAACGGCTTTCCTCATTACACGTACAACATACCTGTTGAACTATTTTTTTCAGCACGCAGCTTTAATCACCAGCAAGTGCATCATCATCATCATCATCATCATCATCATCATCGAGCGCCCCTCGCCTATAGGACGACGACGACGACGACACATAAACGACATTTTCTTATCAACATGAAAAAAAATTAAAATGTACTAGTAGATGATATTTTTTTCATCGCACGATCGCGCGATAATTAAAAATCAATCGGCGAATGTCAATTTTTTTTCTACGTCGCTCGCTGATTGCGCCATTTATTTATTGATGTTGCCTAGCAACATCGTGCGCTCTTCGTTGGGCGCGTGCCGTCGGGTACAGCTAGCTCCCTTCCATCGATTGCACTTTATACGCCAAATATTTGATAAGCTGACATACGTGCCGCGTTCGTCATTCATTATGCACGAGCTCAATTTTTTTGCCTTCTTTGCTGCATAAATTTTTCAAAACAAGCGAACGCATAATTGGCGAATTGTTTGTTTGCGGAGAATTAAATAATCGATAGCGACGTTAAATTATCGTTACTTTATTGTTTCTTTTTGTTTTACTTTTAAATACAGTACAGGGTATCAGTTCTTATCTGGCTTGAAATGTTGTTCATTAAAGCATCAGTTGGAATAAAAGTAAAACTTGAATTTGCAATAATACGACATGAATTCTCATTTGTTCTAAAATTAGTGTTTTAACGGTTTTTCGGTGCAATAATATAAAATTGCCTATCTAGAGTACTATACGTATCCGACAGCTACTGAGGCAGAGCCTAATTTACCACAAGGCAGACAAGGCACCTAATTAAGGTCCACAATTAATTGATTAATTGATTAAACATTCAGTAAAACTCTCATCATATCAAATCTTTTAGATTCATGTTTCAAAAATTGTTGCGCAATTAACGATGTAACGCTAACTTTTTGGTTTGCCCGGGCCCGTGAAGATTTAAATTAGGATTTAAATTACTGAGGGACAAGCTGTCTATATTTTTTAAAAGAAAAATAGCTTTTAAGTAGAGGCACTATTTATTAAGGTTAGAATCATCTTCAAAAAATATCGCAAAAAAGTATTTAGTGAAAATTAAGGGGATCTTATCCCAAGAAACTTGTAATTTTGGAATTCCTAATTGTGTAGAGTATTTGGTATCAATCAATTCTTATCTTATGATTTAATATTTTGTTTATTAAAGCATGAAAATAGCAAAAGAATGTGCAGTTCAGAAATTCCCTCCTATATACTTATACTGCATGAATATACGACTATGTAATGTAGTGATATTCCATGAATTTAGCTAAGATCCTCATTTGTCCTAAAATATGTGCTTTAACAATTTCGGTGCAATGATGCTTATGTGCTACAATGCTACATGTAAGATTATATTAAAATTGAATGAAATTGCCCTAAAATTTGGCCTAAAATGCGTGCAATCAATGAAAAAATGTCCAATCATCATCGATAATCTAAAACGACGATCGCCAACAACGGAACTCTGTACATTTTATTATTATTATTTTTTACAAAACAGTACGGTGTATAGCGTGGAGTGAAAATGTTGCATCGTAACGCTACCAACTTTCCTGTTTACTCGAACGAAACGCAGAAGAAACGCAACTTGATTTCAACGTTCCTTTTTTTTCTTGTTTTTGTTTTCTTCTCTCTCTTGCAACTCTGCAACTATCTAATCGTTTTTGTCCAAAGAAAAAAGCGCCTCGTCCGATACAGGCGGCGAATTGATGCGAAAAGTTTTTGGGATTTTGCCTGTTGATTGAATTGCCGCGCGTGTTGCATAATCACACTCTTTTTTTTTCGGGTAACCTTCATTCTTTGGCGCGCTATATATTTCTTTTTTCACAGTAACATATTTTACGCGGCGCCGTGTTTTTCGAGCGCAAGGCGCGCGCCCTTCCTCCATCTCGCACCGACTCCTAGGCGGCCAGATGCGCTCCATCTCGCTCGCTCAGCCAGCCAGCATCCTTTCATCCCGCGCGCTGCATTTTTTCACATTCGCCTCTGTGCTATACACATACAATTTTTTCCTTTTCGCTCGCTCCTCGTCGCGCACATTCGCTCGCCCATCACGCGCACCAACCAACCCTTTTGCGTCCCGGCGCTGTCCGTCCTTGTCGCGCGCATGCACGGGATTTTAAAGGGGATGCGCGCACGTTCGCGCTGCCAGCATTAAAGGGATGCGCTCGATGTGCGCGTATATGTTTGTGGGTTGGTTTTGTGTATGTGTGTGTGGATGCGACGTGCGAATGGACAATGTTAATATTGACATCGCGCACACATGCGACACAGGACGTTTTTTTTATGGGAAAAGTGCTGCCGCCTATTTTCATAGCACGCAACACGCATTTTCCAGCCAATTTCAATAATCATCAAAAGAAAAAATTAACCTCATCCAGTACAAAAAGTTTTTTTATATAAATTTTCAATTATATGCAACCAAATATACACAATTTTAGTCAAATATCAACAAGAATTTAAATATTGTGATTGTTTTAAACGCTGTAGATTTACAGCAAATTTTAATTTAAAAAGCCAATTTTTATAAAATTCTACTATATACAACCAGTTATACACATAAATTAAAATTTAAATTATTATCTATAAAATATATGCATGCAACATGCCTATTTTGGCAAACGATTAGTTAAATTAAAATTTTGAAAACATAACGAGGATAAATTTTCAATTTTGAGCAGCCTTTTTTATAAAAATCTTATAAATTTCTATTATATGCAACCAGGTATTCATATACGCAATACAAATTCATCTCAATTTATCCGTAAAAAATCGATTTTTGAATGTTCTTTAATATTCAAAAGCGAAAATCAATATTAAAAATACATTTTCTAAAAATTGCAATTGTATTCAATTTTGATCGTATAAACATTAATAATTCAAATTTTGTGATTGAATTAAGGTTGCAGATATAGTCGGAAAAGCAATTTTCAATTTCAGAAACATTTTTTATATAAAACTCTCTCAAAATTTCGGTTAAATGTAACCTACGAAATACAAAATCTTCTTATGAAAAATATTACTCCAAATTTTGTATTTGCTTTAAATATTAATAAAATGTGAATGTTCTAAAACGTTGCCTAAGCAAAAAATCAATTTTTTATTTCTTTTTAACACTTAAAGTAGATTTTCTAAAAAATTTGATTGTATATAATCACACTACATGTAGGTATGCACATAAATAAAATTGTTTATTATATTGATGTTATTACGTTGTTTAATTCGACCATCCATTGCATAAAATGTGTGAAAACTGTAAAAACAATATTGTTGCAAATAAACATTAACCAATTGCAAATTAATAATAATATTATTAAATGAAACTAAACAACATTTTACCAGCACAATTTCTGTGTATATCATCGATGCTCGGATGGCTTATTATGCTAAGTACGGGTGGTTGGGAAAAAAAAGGGGGTGAAGTATCATAACAATGACAAGTGTGCATGTTTGTCGCGCGGTGCGGGGCAATGGGAAGGGAGGCGTGCTGCACATACCTTGCAAAACATTTTGTTGCCTCAACAATTTGTGTATATGTATAGGTACTGCGCTACGTATACATACATATACGCGAAAAAGCAGCGGCGAAAAAAATTGCGCGCGCTATTTTGCGATTTGCATCAATCGAAATGAGATAGATGAATCTGTCGCCTGGCAACGTTTAATAAATAGCTGATTGATGTGTTGTATTGTTGATTTTCGGACGAATGGCACACTTTTTTCCGTTCGTTGTTTTTGCAAAACTTATCAACGTTGTGTGTCTGCGAATAGTTTTTGCAAATACACGTGTTGCCTAGCAACAAAATACAAAATTATAAAAAAATGTCAAGACTTTAGATATTTTATAATATTAGGATCGTTTTAATAGCTTTTTAAAGAAAATTACGGCTTTTAAACATTTCTAGACATATTTTCGTTAAATATTTGTGAACAGCTGATATTATTTACGAAATATTCGCTAAAAATACATGTATTTTCTACATCATTTGCGTCTAATGTTTTGTTGATTGTGTCTTTTATAAATAGTTTTCAATTTGCAGCTAAAATTTTAATGTTTGAATTTTAGAATTAGTCAGCGTTGATTATTTACCGAAAAAATACAACAATATCACAAAACAAAAACAAAATATTATTTTAACAACACAACAGATACTGTCACAAATTGTAGGCATTAGTGAATAGATGTTTTGTGAAAATGTATGAATTTGTTTAATATTTGTGAAAAAAGCTAAATATTTTAATGAATAACACCAAGAATTACTTTTGTATTCACTCCGTACTTTGTTACTTTTCGAAGGAATACTTAAAACTCCAACGCCAACTTTTGATTTTAATTGTTGTGCTAATAAAAATAGTTTTAGCTTGCAACCTGTAATAAACATAACATTTTATTAGCAAAAATTATAATAAAATGCAAATTTCAACTAGCCAATAAAACGAAAGAAGATTAAGTTTTAAGATAATTATTTATTATGCGCGCTCGTCGAGAAGCATCACAGCGCCAATACGAATGTGTCAATTCTCTCTAAGCTGGTTACGCGGCCGATAATTCATCGCATTTTTCTGCGAGAAGGAGGAGGAGGAGGAGAAGGACAAAAACAACATCGAAGAAAATGGTTATTTGCATTAAATGAAACAAAATGCGAACCGGCAGAGTAGTGCTGGCTGCACGAACAATGGATGTGTTTTTGCGAACGCATTCGAAATTCGCGTGTGTATGGGATGAAACGAGCGACGGGCGGCGAGGGTGGATGATGTTGCTGTGGAAGGCATACACACACACATACACATACACATATACACATACACACACACATACATAGAGAGCGCACAGCGAAGGAGATTGAGTGACAGGGAGCGAAGGGGTGCGCGTCTCCTCCAACAGTCATTATTCATTGCCCTAATAACTTAAGGAATTTCTAATATTCTATGTTATAATATGCGCGCTGTTTCGTGCCCCCTTTTCCGTCGTATACTATACGCGATACAGATGCAAAATAATTTTTTACGCGTATTAATCGCATAGAATGGCCCAAAAATTCTCGCAAACGACAAACAACGCGCAAAAATATGTAATTCAAGAGAGAGAGAAGAATATTATAGATTAAAATTATATTCAGATGCGGGCCATTTATTATAGAATTAATCAGCGTTGATTATTTACCGAAAGAAATTGTATGTAGACACTTTTTACAAATTACCTTCACAAATTGTAAACATTGGTGAACACATGTTGTTTAAAAATCTGGAAAAAATGTATGAATTTGTCAATAAATTAAATTCTGATTAACAACGCCAGAAATTACTTTTGTAATCACTTCTTACTTTTGTTACATATCAAAGGAATATAACTCCAACAGCAACTTTTGATTTCTTGTCCCTTTTTCACCGTATACTATACAATATATAATTTTTTACGCGTAGTAATTGCATAGGATGGGCCAAAAATTCTCATAAACGACAAACAACTTGCAAAAATATGTAATTCCAGAGAGAGAAAAATATTATACATTAAAATTACATTCAGATGCGGGCTATTTACGATAAACCTATCGCTAATTGGCCTTAAATGCAAATGTATGCAACTAAAAGTGCATGTAAACAATGCAATGAACTACTTCGTTCGGCAACTTTCGGCGGCAAATTCAAATAACTTGCATTGAGTAACAATATTCAAATACGCAACTACGGCTGCAAAACTGTGCGGAAAATATCTAATCCAAGAAAAAAATATTAAAATTTACATTAGATGCGGGTTATTTACGATTTCTCAATCGCTAATTGGTTTTAAATGTTAATGTATGCAGCCAGATGTGCATCTAAACAGTGCCCTATGAACTAGACTTCCTTCGATCATAGACGCCAAATTCAAAATATTCTATAGCAACAATTAAATGATATTTTAATGGAAGAAAAGTAATGAAATTTTCTTTGGATGCGGGCTATTTACGATAAACCAATCGCTAATTGACTTAAGATGTAAATGTATGCAGCCAGACGTGCATGTAGGTAAGCAATACCACATGAACTAGTTTTGGCGGCAAATTCAAATATTTCTAGACCAACAATTAAATAATGCGTTTGCTAATGTGACTTTCATTTGCTAATTACTTTATTATAATAAAATTCTAATATATGCAGCCTAACATGCACGTACACACTATAATTTCAACTAGTTTACTTCCCTTAAATGTTACGTTCTAGATACACATTTCGCTATAACACTAACATTATTGAGTGTCATTGAGCAAACGTAATTTTTTAGTAAATTAACGATGCAAAGCTTACTAATTCGTAATTAGTTCAAAGTAGCCAAATTTTTTAAATTAGACATAAATTTTTGCTATATGCAACCAAGCATATAGTACGAATTCAATCGATTGATTTTAGAACGTAGTCTAAACAAATTTTTTTGTATAACTATAATGTTACAAACGATTATATTTAAAAAATATGCCATATTTATATTATATATTAAAAAATACGACTTCGTCAAAAAAAACTTATATATTTTGTGCTCGCATTACAGTTATGGATTGTCGTAAAAGCAAATTTTAAACATTAATAACACATTCCTTTAAAAATTCTAAAAACAACTTCGATTTATGCAACCTAACACATAAACAATACAAATTCGACCAATTTTGGCAATAAATGTCATAGATTATTTCGGTAATTACCAAAGTCGGACTACAACCAGACCTCTGCTAAAAAATACGACTTCTTCTTAAAAAACACATTTTTTGTGATCGATTTATCCTCATAGATTGTCATAGAAAAACTTCGATTGTATGTAACCAATAATAAACAATACAAATTCGACCAATTTTAGCAATACATGTTATAGATAGACAAAAATAAATTGATACAAACGCATTATTTCGTTAATTAATAAAGCTGTGCTACAACCAGACCTATGTTAAAAAATACGACTTCTTTGTGATCAATTTACAGTCATAGATTGTCATTTGAAACATTAATAACACATTCCTTTAAAATTTCTAAAAAAAATTGGATTGTATGCAACCGAACACGTAAACAATACAAATTCGCCCAATTTTGGCAATACACGTTATAGATAGACAAAAATAAATTGGCACAAACGCATTATTTCGTTAATTAACAAAGCCGGACTTTAATTTGCTATAAATTCATTGCTAATTACTCCAAATTGCAAATGTATGCAATACGCCATGCATACTTGGCGGCGGCAAATTCAAAATTCAAAACGCTCTATAGTTGTAGTAAATCATCGATTCTATCATTGTACGAATGTGTTTTTTTCTTGCTCTCTTTCTCTTCCAACGAATTGATGATGCGATGCGGGTCGTTTCGTTTATACGATAATTTTCTTACATTGTTATCATTTCGATACGTTCAAATAATGCGCGCATTGATGTTGGTCGATACCCTTATGACCGAGATATATACGCGCTCCACACACACACACACATACAAATATCTACGCGGCGCGTCGCGACGCAAAACGCGCAAAGATGAATAATGTGTGATTTTAAAGATGCAATAAATTTTACGAGCGTTATTAGAAACAATGCGCCATAAATAAATAATTTGATGGAGCGCGCGTGCAAAGCCAAAGGAACGACACGCCGTGGCGTTGTTGGTGAGAAAACGGCGACGGTGTATGTATGGAAAAAAAAACGCAACGCATCGCAACAACAACAACAACAATGCGGAGGGAGCGTGCGTAGATATAAAGTACGCGCCGTCGATGATTGAATTTTTGCGCAGAGCGTACAGATCGCTCGCTCCTATTTATAGGTGGGTAGTATACGAATGAAAATTAATGGCATAAACAACTTGTTGATTTCATATATTTATTATTTTATTCCTTGCCGTTTTTTTTTTGTATTTCGCTGCGCGCACGTTCATCGTCACGCTGCCCCATTGCACTAATTACTAATTTATGCGCGCTGGAAAACGAATATTAAGTCGTAATGATTTCATAAAGTTCACTTTTTAACATACTAGTATAAAAATAGCAAAATATTTACATTTTTTGGACGCCTGTGTGAAAAGACAAACTTTTAACATCGGAATGTTTCGAATAAAGTTCATTTTTTAGTCATTTAGATTTTAAAACTTTACTTTTCAGTAGCCTTGTGCAGAAAAGATACTTTTTTAACTAATTACTAGTTTATGTGCGCTGGGAAACAAATATTAAGTCATAATAATTTCATAAAGTTGAATTTTAACATCGAAATATTTCGAATAAAATGCATTTTTAGAAAAAAAATTAAATCTTTACTTTTTAGTAGGCTTGTGAAAAAATACACCTTTTTAACTAATTTCTTATTTATTTGCGCTAGAAAACGAATATTAAGTCGTAATTATTTTATAAAATTGACTTTTTAACATACTAGTCTAAAAGAAGGAAAATATTTACATTTTTTGAACGCCAGTGTGAAAAAAAACAAACTTTTACATCAAAATGTTTCGAATAAAGTGCATTTTTTAGTAAAAAAAAGTAAGTACAAAGCAGTCATTTAGATTTAAATTCTTTACTTTTTAGTACTCTTGTGTAAAAAAACACATTTTTAACATTAAAATGTTTTGAATAAATTTGCTTTTTTAATATCAAAATGTCATAAAGTCAATTTGATCATATCAATTTACTTTTTAGCACAAAAAGTGTACATATTTAATATTTCCATGCAATTCTTACTAAAATTTCATAAATTTTTGAACTTTATTAAATACAACAGAAAATTATACAAAATTCTCGTTGCAACTGCACAAAATTGGAGAAATTTGTATTAATGACCATCAAATCGATGATTGCCGGTGTTGTTTTCTGCACCGTGTAACGTATCTAAAGCGCACCATCGCAATTTATTTATTTATGTTACCGGCTGTTTGAATTGCTAAAATAACAAATATTTTGGCATCGATTCGTGTTTAAATATTTATCCTAATTAATTGCTTCGACTATTTTTCCTGCCGGTGCTGTTACCGTCGCCGTCGGCGTGCAATTTTCACCGCAAGAAAAATGGATAATTGCGCAAAGTGATTTTTTAGCCGCTGATTCAATTACCATTAGCGATGCGTTGTTGTTTTTTTTATTTTATCATTATTATTATTATGATTATTATTTTTAACGCGCGTATTTCATTTCACCTATACCATTTTTGCGCACGCTGTGGAAATAATGTCGGTAAGATATTTATTAAGTTACGCAATTAATTAACTTATGCCTTCTGCTGTAATGTGAGAATTTTAAAAGGCAACCATAAATTAGCATTTTTTTTATGTATTTTTTGACGGTGTGCTTTACGTAATTTCTAATATCAACGAAAAAAAAATGTAGTGCATCTTGTTGTGTTGCAGCAACAACAACACGCTTTTTGCGTTCTGCAAAAAACAAATAATGATAGTCGTTGGCTTTAGATAAATTATACGAACGAGCTAAACTAATTTGCTTTGCTGATTCGGTTTTAATTCGTCCGAATGGAAAAATGTAACTTCTTCAATTAAAATGAAAGCTGTGAGTGGTGAACGCACAATGATATTATTGTCTATTACATTGAAAATGATGTAAAATAAAAAAATACATATAACAGATATACATAGGAAAATAAAACGTATGCAACCCAATTTGTGATATAAAAAATTCGTCATTTTCTCTCTCATTCTCTCTATAGCCTATACCCTTTTGAGTTGAAAGTGTACTTATTTTCATTTTTGATTGATCTTCCTAGAAATGTTTAATAGCTTACTTACTATGTATACTTTTTTTCGTAGTTATCTGCACGTTCAATTTAAAAAAATATTTTCTTGACGTTTGCGACTTTAATACAATTTTTCATTGATCATTGACACTTTTTTTATCGAACTTCATTATTATTGATTAAAAATTCAGAAAAACGGAATTCTCCTCTTTTTACAATCGATTTTGACAAAGGTCGTAAAATATTCGCATGTAAAATCATTGAAGATAAAATTCATAACAGATGTAATGTCTAAGAATCTTAGTCACTAAAAATTATTATACTATGTTTTTTAAATTGTAGCAACGACGCTTCTAATCACAACTTCCTTAAATAATCAAATTTAAAGAGATTTTCTTGGCGTCGAAATTTTTGGGACTTTTTTCCAATTTTTCACTGATTTTTTTTTCGAATTTCATTATTATTGATCGAAAATTGAGACGACAGCAATTTTTCTCTTTTCACGATCGATTTTGACAAAGGTCGTGAAATATTTGCATGGAAAATTCCGAAATCATACAAGAAAACCGCAAAAAATTATATGGCAAAGAAAAATTCACAACAAATGTAATGTTTAAGAATCGTAGTCACTAAAAATTTCTATACTGGATTTATTAATGCAGCAACGACGCTTCTAATCACAACTTCCTTAAATAATCAAATTTAAAGAGATTTTTTTGGCGTC